>JALMQS010000162.1:3001717-3063010 GCA_024734495.1 Forficula auricularia
CACTTCCAAAATGGTACTGTCGCCTATCAGACGGTTCAACGTCACCGACTTCACCGCTGCCGCTTCTAAAGAAATGTCTCTGCCTTTTCCCTTTTCTATATATACTATCACGGCAGGTGCTCTGATGAGATAAAATCAATAATTCCCCCCAAAGCATGCTTTACACGTAGCACGCGTTTTGCAGACTCCCAACACTCTCTCGCGGTCAAATTAGAAAAGTGCCGGACTACTTCATTCGCAAATACATATATCCCCATGACTTCAAGGAACTGGAACTCTCTCCCAGCCTCTATCTTTCCCAGCACCTATAATCTTCAAACCTTCAAAACCGGAGTGCATAGACACCTACGTCTACACCCTCTCACTTAATAAACTTTCCCTTCTCTTCGGTAATGCAAGGGTCTTTCGAGATCCATAGGGGCTGCATCTTTACTGGTACTCCCTCCTTGCATTCGATTGCATTAAAAAAAAAAAAAAAAACTTCGCAAAAAATAGACTACTATAAATTTTGAATCATAAATACTTTGGTGAATATAATTATGTCTTTGTAAAATCACATAGAAGTTTCTCAATTTTTTTATTTCGAATAAACTCAAAATTGTTCGGTTTGAAAAAAAAATATTATTTTAAATCTAGTTATGGAAGTAAAAAAAAAAATAATCATAATTGAGTTTTTGTATTACTTAAAACTCAAAGGACCGTATTACATTTGAACTTGCTTGGAGGTCAAACTAGCCTTATTCAAAATTATGGTCATATTAGGGCCAATCTGTTTCTGACAGTTAGTTGATTTATCTGATAGTTAAAGATATCCGGTACTGGAGGAGGCCAAATGTACTATAATATGCCTACTAGATTATCGATCTTTACTAATATAGGGATAAATAATTTTTAAGAAAAAAATAAAACCGACTTCAAAAAAATTAAATGCAACAAATAAAATACACTAAAAGGTATAAAACAATTATTAACTTATTTAGTTACAACCAAACACGAAATATTAACATGAAATTACTTTTTGAAGTCGGTGCCAAACATATACCTTTTATGAATCGCACTCGACGGATCTTACTTAGTACGTTTGGTGGGTACGCTCGCTTATAGGTATAGTTTGTTTGGCACCAACTACAAAAAGTAATTTCATGTTAATATTTCGTCGTTTAGTTGTAACTAAATAAGTTAATAATTATTTTATACCTTTTAGTGTATTTTATTTGTTGCATTTAATTTTTTTGAAGTCGGTTTTATTTTTTTCTTAAAAATTATTTTTATTTTTCTCTTTTTAGTGATGTTATTAATAGTGATCATATCATCAGAACTTGACCAAATTAATATGGCACCATTCCTAAAATACCCCCTTTCCAATAAAAAAAGAATCATCGAAATCGGTTCATAAATAAAGAAGGCCTGAACAAACCTAACAAAAAAGGTCTAATAACTATGAAAAAAAATGGGACCAATCGGAAGGTAGACTGAACCCAATGTAATTTTTTTTTTCAAAATCGGTTCACAATTGGCGGAGATATGAGGTGACATAGGCACAAAAAAAAATCAGTCGAATAGAGAACCTCCTCCTTTTTTGAAGTCGGTTAAAAATAGATAAAAATTTACCAGCTTGTGGCTTTACTAGCAATGGTACATTAAAATAACCCAATGTTGCTTAACTTAGGAGATCCTTTGGGCATTAGTGCTTTAAACATGCCAAGGCTGTTGACAAAAATTGGATAGTTATTATAAATAGAACTAGTATTTTGATGATCCTATCTAAATGAGAGTTGATCGAATTCCAGTCTCTAAAGAATCCGATTCGTTATTTACTCTCCTCTCTCTTTCGTATTGGTTTCCATTGAATATAAATTTAAAGATCGCTTCAATGTTGATTAAATAGGAAATGGTTCTATACAAACAATCGAAAATTGTAAACTATCACCCATTCAATTTTATAAACATTAAAATCAGGGCAGATTCAAAACAGTTTGGTTTAAAAAGACTTCTTTCTGTCGAGATGACGTCAAAGACCCAAAAGCAAAATCACCGTTTACAGTTGAACTCTTCTTAACAACAAGTTAAACTAATATTTAATATAAAAGTCAAAAATAAAATTTCAATTCATTCAGGAAAATGAACTTTAAAGGTTTATAAATACATAATTTCAAGTAAAATTAAATAGGAGACAATAAAAGAGTGTGTTTTCTACTGAAATTATAAATTTTATTTATCGAGAGCTGTGCCGTCTTCATCAGTCTATTATAATTGATTCACAAGAATTAATGTAATAATACATTAATTCCTGTGTCTCGTTATAAATAAAATTTATAATTCCAGCAGAAGACACAGTATTGTCTCCTTCAATTTATAAAAATTCTGCTATTCAATTTAAAATTAAATATCTTAGGATACGAATTTTTTAATTAATTTCTTTTGAAAAAAAATCGGTTGAAACTATTTATAATAGACATTTTTAATGAGATAATTTTATCAGAATGCATAGCGTTTCGACATATAATTCTGGAGTTGTTCCCAAGTGCTTGTGAAGTCATTAAAATCCAAAAAATAATTTTTAAGAAAAAAATAAAAACCGACTTCAAAAAATTAAATGCAACAAATAAAATACACTAAAAGGTATAAAATAATTATTATCTTATTTAGTTACAACTAAACGACGAAATATTAACATGAAATTACTTTTTGAAGTCGGTGCCAAACTAACTATACCTATAAGCGAGCATAACCCTCCAAACGTACTAAGTAAGATCCGTCGAGTGCGATTCATAAAAGGTATATGTTTGGCACCAACTTCAAAAAGTAATTTCATGTTAATATTTCGTCGTTTAGTTGTAACTAAATAAGATAATAATTATTTTATACCTTTTAGTGTATTTTATTTGTTGCATTTAATTTTTTGAAGTCGGTTTTTATTTTTTCTTAAAAATTATTTTTATTTTTCTCTTTTTAGTGATGTTATTAATAGTGATCATATCATCAGAACTTGACTAAATTAATATGACACCATCCCTAAGACACCCCTTTCGGATAAAAAAAGAACCATCGAAATCGGTTCATAAACAAAGAGGTTAGGTCTAAACAAACCTAATAAAAAAGGTCTAATACCTATGAAAAAAATACGAAAAAAAATGGGACCAATCGGAAGCTAGACTGGACCCAATGCAAAAAAAATTTCAAAATCGGTTGACAATTGGCGGAGATATGAGGTAACATAGGCAGAAAAAAAAAAAAAAAAAAAAAAAATTCAGTCGAATAGAGAACCTCCTCCTTTTTTGAAGTCGGTTAAAAAGGTGTCGAAACGTCGAAAATTTTGAGATAAAAATATCTCATTGAAATGTCTAATCTATGTAGGTTTGTAGGTAGTTTAATCCGAAACTTAATTTTAGATAGAAAAACTATGTTTGAAAATTATTTTTATCAACGATTCCGAAATTTTCAAACTCAAAAAAATCGAACGAAGCTGTCTGGCTTAGTGTTTCTATATAAAAAATTTGCTAGAAATGTTTTAATATTCATTTAATTTATTATGTTGAGAATTCAAGTCAAAATAATCCTAATTTTATAAATTTTAGGGTTTATTTAGTATTTAGTCATACAAATTACACAAATAGAGTAATTTCAGTAAATTAACACTATTTATTTCATAGATTTACTAGACAGGTTCGGTCACCACTGTTAGACCATCTTCAGTAGTAAATTTCGTTCAAGGTTTGGAATTTGTGACTATGTACATTTAACTAATTTTTAATTTAACATGGATATTTCAATAAATTTCCAAAAAATGAATAATTTATAAACACTTGTCTCTGGTATTAGAATATGATTTGAACACAAGTTTTGGAAGAATCTTATAAAAAATTATCCTTTAATGAGTAAATTACGATAAAATTCTTATCCACTAACTATTTAATAAAAAAAATGTTTTTTATATAATTAAATGATTAAAACATAATATAAAAAGATAGTCTTAATAGGGAGCATTTACTCTATTTCTTCCTAGATTACCTTGAAAATATCAACTATTTTTCTGTAATTAATATTAATAAATCGAACTTGCCTCACAAATGCTCTCGAGAAACTAAAACGAAATAGATAAATGGATAGACATTTTTATCTGTTTGGCGTTTCGAGAATAAATAATCGCAATGCTTTTTGATAGAAGGAGAAAAAATAAAGAGAAATATAGAAATCGGACGCCAGATAGAAAACAAATAAATAAAAAAATAAACTATCTTGCAAATTGTCCATATATCAATACAGGAAGGTTAAGTTTAAAGTGGATTATAGGATAGTGTCCAAAAAGTTTCAATCAATTTTGGAGAAAATATTAATACCTATTTTTTATTTTTATTTTAAAGCGGAAAATATTGGAAAAATAATGAAATATATTTTTGTGTCCTTTTTTATTTTAATTGAAAAGTTTTTATTTTGCCGAGAGTAGCAGAGTTGTTAAACCACAAAGAGAAACAAAGAGGTTGTCCTCTGTTTGATGCAAATAAACATAAACACATATTATGTAGTATATCAAATAAACATATGAATATATATTATTTATTTGTTTGAGACTATAGTTTTGAAGGCTTGTCCTTCATCATCAGTCTTTATTTAATATCTATGCGTTACTGACCCCATGAAAAATAATATTTATAATTAAAAAAAGACTGATGATGGAGGCCTTCGAAACCATAGTCTCAAAAAAATAAATAATAATTATACATATTTTTAGCCTAATTGACTGAAGATGGCCAAATAAAATTTAGGCCGAAACGTCTTATTAAAGGTGTTTTATTGAACCCAGTGATTCCTTCTTTGGCTGATACCTCCTCCTTCGTCTAGTATAATTATAGATATTTGATATATGGTATAAGTGTGTATGTTTATTTGCATCAAGCAGAGGACAACCTTTTTGTTTCTCTTTTTTACTTTATTTATATTATCATTGATTAATTGGACGTTTCGAACACCTTCAAGTCTCTACCCTCATCAATTTATAGAAATCTCTGTTGATGGAGATATATTTCATTAAAAAATAAATAAAATAATTAAAACAATAAAACAAGTAATTAATGCATAGATAATAAAATAATTATTTATTTTCAATTAATAATATAACCATAGGGGGTTTGTTAGGTCTTTTAGAGGGTGTTATTATGTTGTTAAGGAATAAAAATATAAAAATTGTTTGTTTTTTTATTTGTGTTTTATTATTAATCTATATATCATCAAGGCTAACCTAGCTGAATCGCTGTAATGACATTTTCATTACTGTGGTTAAAAGAGTTAATAGTGAATTTATAGTGTTATTGGACATCGCCCCTGAAGCATCAAATCTACAACAAAAGTTTCAATAACTAGATAACCAAAAATTGGTTAAGAGATAATTAAAATCGATTTAATTGCAATTAAAATTATATGACTTATATAACTGGGGGAAATAATTTTAACTGATGTTTAAAAGATTAATTAAGAGAATATCATATTGAAATCCATAATTGAAACTGTTATTTTATTGAACAATTAATTTCGGTTGGAAATGTCAATCATCTTTTTCATTTGGAAAGTTTCAATAGAAGAAATGTTTGTATAGGTTAGACTCGGTTAGATATAACAAAAAATAATTATCAGCAAATAAATTGACGTGAACTCAAATTAAGAAGAATAATACATTTAGAATAAGTAGGTTTTGAAATATAATTAGGAAAAATATGTATGATCCATGTCAAGTTAGGTCAAACAGCTTTGTTTACCATTGGAACTGTAAAGAAAGGGTTAGGACTCTCCATGACGTCATTAACTTTTAACTGAGCTCTGCAACACGAACGTAAGTAGCTAATTCAAATAACCAATCATCAGTTAAGAGTGCACCCCTTGTTTTTCCTGCCTGACATCATACGGGGATCCTTAATCAAAGGTCTGAATTAAAAAATGCTGATTTTACATGTTTATAAAAAACCTTATAAATTGTATGCATGCATGGTTATATTTTTTTTGCATGTAATTATTTTTCCAGATTTTATTAAAAAAATTTCTAATTTTTGATTTTTTTTTAAAAGGATAACAAGTTTATGAGAAATGAATCATGATTGAAAATTATTATAATTTCTTGAAAATTTAGCATCGTCGCTTTGAAGTGATGATTATTTTCAAAGTTAATTTATTAATTAAAATTTTAACAAGTGGTTCTGCTTCTTCAAACACATTTGAGTCATTAAAATCACCCCTTGGAAGTCACCTGAATTCGAAATTAATTACACTCATATACAAATTATAATTATTAATAAATTGTACACAGGAAAAAATGTCTCGAATTTAAGCAATTCAATTATTATTATTATTTTTTTTAAATTAAATTGATAAAATTAATTTTTATCAAATTTAAATTTAGGGAACGAAGAAAAGTTTATTATTATTATTACAGACAAAAGGATCAGCCGGGGCTCGAACCCGGGATCTTTTGCATATGTACTGCAAGGTATTAGGTTGGCTTAGTATATAGGAGTTAAAACTCTTATGACAAAGCATTGCAGTACATATGCAAAGATCCCGGTTCGAGCCTTGTGATTTGCCGAATAATAATAATTACTTTCTTCGTTCCCTAAATTTAAACTTGTTATTAATTGTCTTTTAAAACACGGCCTCATCGTGATCCGAGACCCCGCGAAAGAGAAAATTATTTTCGATCTTTGGGGTCTGCGATCGATTGGGAGGCGATGGAATATTTAATTGTTTAATTAATGAATCAAGGCCTAGGCTGCGAAAAATGAACGAGGAGAGATTAAAAGAAATTCCATAATTCATATAGACAAAAGGTATTAGTTTGGGTTCAGGGATCAGTAGCTTAGTGGATATAGGAGTTAAAACTTTTATGACAAAGCATTGCAGTACATATGCAAAGATCCCGGGTTCGAGCCCCGGCTGATCCTTTTGTCTGTAATAATAATAATAAACTTTTCTTCGTTCCCTAATTTAAATTTGTTATTAATTGTCTTTACACGGCCTCGTTGTGGTCGAGCCCCGGGTGAAGAGAAAATTATTTTCGATCTTTGGGGTCTGCGATCGATTGGGAGGCGATGGAATATTAATTTTATTTTTTAATATATATATATATATATATATATATACTAGCTGCAAGGCCTGCCTTCGGCGGCCTCTTGCAGTCAGGGGCACGCCCCTGAACCCCAACCCACGAATCCCACCCTCACACTACACTCCCCCGGCCCATCCAGCACCCCTACCCCCGCACCATGAACCCGTGCCCAACCCCCGCCCCCATACCACAGAACCCAAACCTCACCCCCCACCCCTCCAACCCACCACACTCCCCGAAACCCACCCAGCACCCCAACCCCCACCCCCCACCAGCACCCCAACCCTCACCCCACCCACCTCGGGCCCCCAACCCACCACACTCCACGAAACCCACCCAGCACCCCAACCCCCGCCACCACACCTCCACCTCAACACTCTAACCTGCACCCCCCACCTCGGACCCCCACCCCGTACCACCCCACTACGCCACTTGGACCCTCACCTGAACCCCCATCCACCAACCTTGCACCACCCCCGTGCCCCCCCCCCCCCCTACTCCGCCATACTCCCTCACTCCACCGCCATTCCACTCCGCGCATCCCATGCCCTAACCCACCCCACTCCACCCCCGCACCCAGTTTTTGCATTTCTAGCCTTCTAGTGACCCACAGATTATGTAAACAAAATTTGGTTGAGTTTGGTCCAAGAGCAAGAATTTTCATTTTTTGACCCCCCCCCATTTTAGGTGGTTAGTTTTTGCATTTCTAGCTCTCTAGAGACCCACAGATTATGTATACTAAATTTGGTTGAGTTTGGTCCAAGAGCAAGAATTTTCATTTTTTGACCCCCCCATTTTGGGTAGTTAGTTTTTGCATTTCTAGCTTTCTAGAGTCCCTCAGATTATGTATACAAAATTTGGTTGAGTTTGCTCCAAGGGCAAGAATTTTCATTTTTTGACCCCCCCCATTTTGGGTGGTTAGTTTTTGCATTTCTAGCTCTCTAGAGGCCCACAGATTATGTATATAAAATTTGGTTGAGTTTGGTCCAAGAGCAAGAATTTTCATTTTTTGACCCCCTCCCATTTTGGGTGGTTAGTTTTTGCATTTCTAGCTCTCTAGAGGCCTACAGATTATGTATACAAAATTTGGTTGAGTTTGCTCCAAGGGCAAGAATTTATATATTTTTCTCCTTCCCCCTTTTTGGGTGGTTTTTGGGGGAATTTTTTTAAACAAAAGTTGTCAGAAATCACATCCCCTACAACTTTGCTCATTATAAAATTTCCCGTAGAGTTAATAGTTTAAGAGTTATTTGATAATTTTCATTCGTGCACCCCCCCAAACCCCCTTTTGGGGTCAAAATATCAAAACGTTATATAGCTAAAAACGTAAGTTAGAAGACCTCTGATACAAATATGAAATTTCATAATAATCCCTTAAGCCGTTTTGACGTGAATCGTGAGCAACTTTTCGCGGAAACCACTGAAACAGACAGACATACAGACAGGAATTTTGTTGATGGTGTTTTCGTTCATAACTTTGCTTGAAACGTGTGCAACCAAAATTTGGCGTGATTTGGACCAATGTACAGACAAAACCTTAATTTTATATATATAGATATATCGATCCACGGCTGAATTTTCAACCAAGGGATGCTTTCCAAAAAAGTACCCTTCATTTTTTGAAATTTTATTTTAATCATCGCTTTATTTTGCAAATTTCATCGAATACGATTTACGAAATACATTTTCGTTATTTTTCAAATTTAAGATTAGATTTAAAAAAAATATATTTTGGGACTTTCGCCCCAAACGGATACTGTTTTACAAACAAGTGTGAGTGAGGTTAGGAGTCAGAAATTAATTATTGTGACTTAAACTCCACTTGAGATGGAAATCGACCATCTTCCACAATGAATCAGCCTGTCCTATAAGAAAATCTTAAATTTCTCCTAATTCTATTGTTATAAGCAAGCTATGACTTGTCTATGGCACTCTTAGTTATTTCCGATCTTGTAAATTGAGAGTTCTTAGAAATGGATTAGTCTAAAAATTCCCGAATCATCTTTATTTATTCATTTTTGTATTATTACTGTTTTAATAGTTTCTCAGCGTGAACAATATTTTAATTAGACTAAAACAGGTCTGAACTTGTCTTTGACCTGCTTTAACTGGAAGATATACTAGGCAGGGACTACAAACCTATTAGTAATAACATTTAGGGAAAGCGGTGTTGGTTTATAGTGAATTATATTAAACACAGGAGTTTTTAAAAGGGTTAATAGTGGTGTTTCACAAGTAAAAAATAAAAATTAATTATTTTTTTTTTTAATTTATATTTTTGGAGTTTTATTTTAAATACTCTATACATATTTCGGGTTTTTAGCATATCATCAGGAGTTTGAGTTTACAAAAGACAGAAGATAAATTTTACATTGTATTGTTTTTATACACTAGTTGGGGCTATTATTTTGGTAGAGGGTGTAGGGAAAGGGGGGGAGCCAATGGGTGTTGAAAGAATTTGTGTAGACAAATTTTGAGAGGAATGAGGGTGAGAGCGGGAGTGGCTGGGTATTTAAGGAATTGTCCGAAAACTTGGAGAGTTGGGGGGGGGGGGTAGGTAAGTTGTCTATGGTCAAAATTTATTTATAAAGGGTTCTAGAAATAACTAATAAGGGTATTAAATAAAGAGTTCGAAATATGTGAATGTAGACAAAACTAATAATATATAATATATAATAGAGTGAATTTCTGTTAAATTTGGTTTATTAATAAATCTTAATTTAATAGAAATTCATTATTTACAAAAAAATTCCCCTTGTATTCATCCCCCATACCTTCCAGTTTTGTCTACATTCACATAGTTTGAACTCTTTATTTAATACCCTTATTAGTTATTTCTAGAACCCTTTATAAATTTCGACCATAGACAACTTACCTGACTCCCCCCCCCCCCCACCTAACTCTCTTATCTCCAAGTTTTTGGACAATTCGTTAAATACCCAGCCACTCGCCCCTCACTCACTCCTCAAAATTTGTCTACACAAATTCTTTCAACATCCATTGGCTCCCCCCTTCCTTTCCCTACAGCCTCTACCAAAATAATAGCCCCAACTAGTGTATAAAAACAATACAATGTAAAATTTCTCTTAGGTCTTTTGTAAACTCAAACTCCTGATGATGGGCTAAAAACCCGAAATATGTATAGAGTATTTAAACTAAAACTCCAAAAATATAAATTCTTCTTCTTCTATTAGCACCTTTTTTTGAAAAAATCACTTATTTTATTGCCCCTTGAAATTATGCAACAATTTTATTTCATTTCGAAAACCAATATACTTTTCAAAACAAATAATATTTTTTAACCGACTTCAAAAAAGGAGGAGGTTCTCTATTCGATTGATTTTTTTTTTTTTTTTTTTTTTGCCTATGTTACCTCATATCTCCGCCAATTGTCAACCGATTTTGAAAAAAAAATTTGCATTGGGTCCAGTCTAGCTTCCGATTGGTCCCATTTTTTTTCGATTTTTTTCATAGGTATTAGACCTTTTTTATTAGGTTTGTTTAGGTTTGTTTAGACCTAACCTCTTTGTTTATGAACCGATTTCGATGGTTCTTTTTTTATCCGAAAGGGGTGTCTTAGGGATGGTGTCATATTAATTTGGTCAAGTTCTGATGATATGATCACTATTAATAACATCACTAAAAAGAGAAAAATAAAAATTTTTAAGAAAAAATAAAAACCGACTTCAAAAAATTAAGTGCAACAAATATAAAAATACACTAAAAGGTATAAAATAATTATTATCTTATTTAGTTACAACTAAACGACGAAATATTAACACGAAATTACTTTTGAAGTTGGTGCCAAACATATACCTTTTATGAATCGCACTCGACGGATCTTACTTAGTACGTTTGGCGGGTACGCTCGCTTATAGGTATAGTTTGTTTGGCACCGACTTTAAAAAGTAATTTCGTGTTAATATTTCGTCGTTTAGTTGTAACTAAATAAGATAATAATTATTTTATACCTTTTAGTGTATTTTATTTGTTGCATTTAATTTTTTGAAGTCGGTTTTTATTTTTTTCTTAAAAATTAATTTTTATAGAAATATTTGAATTAACGGATAATAATTTGAAAATTTAAATATCTCCTGAAATTTTGAAGTCGATATTTATGAAAATGTTTGAAATTTTAGGGATGCGCTGCATCCTCAGCATCCATGGACCGCACGCCACTGATATCAATATTTATAATTAAATAGAGAAGGAATTACGTATATATAATGAATAAAAGAGAGATTTGAAAATGTGCAAAATACTAAGTCCTTAAGCACTTAGCAACTTATATCGACACAAAAAGTTTTAGTCTTAGCAAGAAAGTGTCCAGAGAATTAGAAAGATAAAGTCCAGTATTTTGTTCGTTTTTATTTTTCTATGTGAAATAGTTTCTTAGCCCCTTCAAACTAATAATATTAGAGACCGTAATCCCTGCTTGGTCTCCTGAAACAAAAATGGCAATTTAATTTTTTATTTTTTTCTTAAGCTAGAATTATTAATAGATATTAATAAGCTATTAACATGGGACAGCATATTTTTAAGGGAGGGGGTTAAAATTTAATATTAAAATTGGTTTAAAAAAAATATGTATGTCAAATTGCATCATTATAGTGTCATTGAATTTTCACTATACTATAGGTATGTTAATTTAGCATGTAAATTTCATCTCTTCATTTTATGTCCTGAAGAAGAGAAAATTGAGGTTTTTCGATTTCACTCTCTATTAATGCACC
Organism: Forficula auricularia; assembly: GCA_024734495.1. Classification (NCBI taxonomy): domain Eukaryota; kingdom Metazoa; phylum Arthropoda; class Insecta; order Dermaptera; family Forficulidae; genus Forficula; species Forficula auricularia. Next base: position 3,013,544 of record JALMQS010000162.1, read on the forward strand.
AGACTCTACCAACATACCAAGTTTTAGCATTCCAGAGTAATTATAAATATTTTCACTATATAGGTATGTTAATTTGGATTATAAATTTTTACCCACTTCATTTCGGGCCCTGAAGAAGGGAAAATTTCGGTTGTTCAATTTCCTACTTTATTAATGTGCCAAGCTTTACCAATATGCAAAATTTCAGCATTCTAGGTTGATTCTATTTCCCCTATGTTAATTAAGCCTATAATAAATTTCACCCCTTCATTTTAGGTCCTGGAGAAGGGAAAGCTTCTCTTTTTCCCTTTAATTGTATCCCAAACTCTACCAGTATGCCAAATTTCAGCATTCTAGGATTAGCGCAAGTACTCTAGGTTTTTGATGAGTGACTGGGTGAGTGAGTGATAAAATGGCACTTTTCAGACATTATTAACTCAAGAACTATAATAGGTTTATTTAAGAGATTTGAGTTTTAGGTGTTTTAGACATTTATCATTACATGATATAGAATATAAATAAATAAAAAAACAATACTACAACCAAATATGAAAAAACACCTATTGTGACAGTGGGTTGCAGGATGGCCAGGGCTGGTGTTGAGGGAAGAAATATTGAAAAAGAAAAGTGTTTCTAGTCGTCATTTGAACCGGGGTGGCCTATAGCCAGCTACATAATTAAACAGGCTCGTATGTATACAAGTCATCATTAAAATAATATAACCTTAAATCGATAAAACCCAAATAAATTGACAGAGTTATGACTGCTTCCCCCATCAGAACTGGTTAAAAATTAACTACGTCGTGTGATTGGTTATTGTCCTTTGCAGTAGTTAGACTATTTTATCGTAAACTAATCGTGTAAGTAAACAACTCAAACTGATTATTGAATGGTTATTATGCACTAACACTAAGCAAGTTGCCCTAAGGATTACCTTCTAAAAATGATTAATTATAATTTTGGTTATTAAAATATTGTTTTAAAGTAGATGTTTTTGAATATTTTCACAAATTAATTATGGTTCGAAAGCTGTAATTAATGTTTTTGTGGGGTATCGAAGAAAAAATCGATAAACTTTTAATATAATTTCCCTTTAATTACTGAATCGACCGTATTACTGAAACAAATCAGTGCTGAAGTTCAAGGCTTAGGCTCGGAGCTTTATAAACTTCGCCATAATTTATTTCTATCTAATCTAAGTAATTAAGAAAAAGCAATCTATTTTGGTGTTCTACATGTATTTAACGCAATTGTTATATTAAATAAAACATGTAATAGAAAAAAGTTAGAGTCTAGCCGGCCATCGAAGTACTGTTTTCAACATTTATATTTTTAGGGTTCAGTTAAAAAATAAAACAGGACGCTAGTGGTGTTGCTTTTTTTTTTTTTTTTTTTTTAATGCAATCGAATGCAAGAAGGGGTGCACCAGTAAAGATGTAGCCCCTATGGATCTCGAAAGACCCTTGCATTACCGAAGAGAAGGAAAGTTGTTTAAGTGAGAGGGTGTAGACGTAGGTGTCTATGCACCCTGGTTTTGAAGGTTTGAAGATCATAGGTGCTGGGAAAGATAGAGGCTGGGAGAGAGTTCCAGTTCCTTGAAGTCATGGGGATATATGAATTCGCGAATGAAGTGGTCCGGCACTTTTCTAATTTGACCGCGAAAAGAGTGTTGGGAGTCGGCAAAACGTGTGCTGCGTGCAAAGCATGCTTTGGGGGGAATTATTGATTTTATCTCATCAGAGCACCTGCCGTGATAGTATCTATAGAAAAGGGAAAGGGCGGAGACATCTCTTCGATGAGCCAGCGAGTCGAGGGAGTCGGTGAGGGTAGAATCGTCAATTAGCCTGACGGCTCGTTTCTGAATTGCATCAAGGGTAGCAAGAGAATATTTTGAGGCTCCTCTCCACAGATGAGAGCCGTATTCGAGACAGGGGCGGATTTGGGCCTTGTAGATGGTGAGAAGTTGTGGGGGTTTGTAAAATCGCTTGGACCTGAATAAGAAGCCAATCTTCCTTGCTGCAGATTTCGCCACAGAGGAGATGTGTTCATTCCAAGACAGGTCAGATGCGACAGAGACGCCCAACATGGATAGGCTGTCACACATTTTCAGGGTATTCGAATCGAAGTGAATATCAGGGAAATCTCTATTTTCGCGCCTAGAAATTAGACAACATTGAGTCTTGTTTGAATTGAAGTTAACTAAATTTTGAGAGCCCCATTTATTCAGTTTGTCTAGGTCGAGAGTAATTGAGGAGGCAATATTGATTCGATTATTCGGGAGAGAGGTTTGCCGTGTAGAGTGCTATCGTCGGCGTAACAATGAGTGGGGTTTGCCGTTTGATCAATAAGGTCGTTTATATAAATAAGGAAGAGTGTGGAGGAGATTACAGAGCCTTGGGGAACACCAGAGTTTGTGGAGAACGATTCAGAAGATGTTCCATCCACCACAACTTTTATACTTCGGTTTGTCAGAAAGCTTTCAATCCATTTGCGAAGTGTTGGTGTGAATCCAAAGGCTGGTAGTTTGGCAAGAAGATTTTTGTGCCAAACCTGGTCAAAAGCTTTGGAGATATCAAGGGCTACAGCGAGGGTTTCTTTTCCGGCCTCTAGAGTATTGTTCAAGGTGTGGGTGACATAGGTTAAGATGTCGCCTGTGGAACGATTTTGTCTGAATCCATATTGCCTATCGTGAATTAATTTATTGTTTTCTAAGTGATGAAGGACGTGTTGGTTTATGACTAATTCCATTAATTTGGAAAGAACAGAGGTGATCGAGATAGGCCTGTAATTAGAGATTTGTGATGTGTCTCCTTTTTTAGGAATAGGTGTTACACTCTGGCTATTTTCCAGCTTTTGGGGAATATGCCCGACTCGTAAGAGAGTTGGAATAGCTTGGATAAGATAGGGGCAAGTTCAGGGGCGCATTTTTTAATGAGAATTGGTGGGATGTTATCCGGGCCTGCGGCGGATTTGGAATTTAATTTATTAATGGCTTTTATGATTATTTGGGGCCTGAAAATTATTTTGCCCATGAGGTTGGTTTTGGGGGTAAAGTGGGGCGGGTTAAGCCCTTTGTCATCTAAAGTGGAGTTAGGTGCGAAACAGGATGCCAGTGAAATTTCGGCTTTTTCAGCGGGGGTCGTGGCTACTGAACCATTTGGGTGAAAGAGGGGCGGAAGATTTGTCTGTCTGTGTGCGTTCCGTCTGTTAGGGTATTGCAGTTCGTATATTAAATAGACTTGAAATTTACAAGCTATATTCACGGTATTCATTTTCCACGAGAACACAAATCGTATTCTTGTTTTAATTGAATAATTATTTTGGGAGGGTCAAATTTTTTGTGGGACAGAAAATAAAACATATTTTTTATTAAGTGTGTGAGGTATTGCTTCTTGTAAAGAGGCCTCCTTAGATAGAATTAGGCGAAAAATTGTATAATTAAATTCACTTTAAAATTATAGAGTGAGAAGGCTCCAAAGTGGACACTTTTGGATGATTTTTATATAGCTATTGGTATGCAGAAGTAAAATTATGAAAGATTCCTCAAATACCCCATTCTGTCGTTGCAAAGAATGAATGTGGGGTCTTAAATATTTTGGAGGATATAATTTACGGAACCCTCGGTATGTCCGACTCGTTCTTGGCCGGTTTATTTACTACCAGACGTAGCGTAACATTATTATGAGAACGTCAAAAACAATTTTATAATTAGGTAGACAAAGTATTAATAAAAACAAAGAGGCTAAGTGCCGTACACGTAAACCATAGGTATCCTAATTTTTTACATCCAAACTAATTATTTTATAACAATAAAAAAAAATATTTAGTGAAAATACTGACAGAGCCTCTAAGATAGAAAGGTGGATTTTTGCTTGCCCCTGGAAGTAGTCAAAGTGAAGATAGACTATCCGCTGTCTTTAATATCAAATGAAAAAAAACTAATGTGAAATTTGAAAAATTATATTAAGCGGTTATCGATGAATTTTGCGAATAATAAAATAAAATTTTCAAAAATGAAGGGTCCTTTTTTGGACAGCATCCTTTGGCTTAAAAGTCCCTGCCCGGCCCTGGTATATGGCACAAAAACAAAGCAGCATAAGAAAAAACAAAGTCCAAGTAACATATGATCGGTTTTATCAATTCGAAGATTTGAATTCTCTTAGTTATATGTGTATATCGGGTGGCACCCAAAATCCGAAATCCCGAAATTCCGACATTTGAATATTTTATTAACCTTTTTAATATTTACAAAGATATATATAGTATACATATATGTTTGACAAGATTAAGCTAATTAATACAAAAAGTACATAATTGAAATATCAAAATATTAAATGAATAAAATAAATTTTATGAATCTTTTTAATGCCTATTTAATTTTACAAAACCAATGCGTATTAGTAATTTTTTTTTTTTTTGCAAAAGCTGTCCGGGTCCCAAGCATAGTATTTAGCATTATTAGTGCCACCCGAGGGTTTTGGTTTTTTTTTTTTTTTTTTTGAACCCGTGTTTATCAATCAACGTGAAAACGACCATCAAAGTACAGTTTTAACCTTTCTCTTTTTAGAGTTCTGTTAAAATAAAACAGTACCCCAGTGGTGTCGCTACAATGACTGTCCTAATGTAGTGGAAACAATAAAATTTTAAAATTAATTTCACTTTAGATGATCGAACCCGAAAGATTCAATTAGATCATCAGGGTGGCTATCATATATTGGGCGTTGCTCTTTCTTATATCCATAAAAAAAAAATCATAAAAAATATTGAGCCTTTTTAACTTATAAACAGCTCGACACCCGAAGGAAATTAAAAAAAAAGAAAAAAAAAATCACAATTTTTCACTTTTCAATTGAATTCGAGAGAAAAAAAATGCTTGAACTAGATATTTTATCAATATATTTTATTCATGAGACGTATTTCATTCTTGACTATTCATGTGAATGAAGATGACTCTAAATGGAAGCTGTGAAGGGGATCTCGAGTAATTCATAAGAGACAGCCATCGATCGCAGTCCCTTATATTGCACAAACGTGAATAATTCAATGGCTGTGCTTGCATGGCAGCTATTCATAGAATCCACTACTCACACCCCACCCTCGAGCAACCCCTAATAATAGTCACGTTAATTAATTACATAATTCATTGCTATATTAAGCTCAACTAGGAAAAAATTCACCTCTACACCGCTCAAAATACAATTCAAATTTAAATACTATCAATTAGAATGATTATCTAAACCAGGGGTGTACAATCTTTTAGCTTACACGGGCCACATTTGAAGAAAAAAAATTGTCTCGGAGAGCGGATAAAATATTATAATTCTATTGATATTTTTTGTTATTCAAAAAAGATAGTTAATAATGTAGAAATAAGAACTTTATTATTTTTACTTTATTTTAGATCATAGTGAGCTTCTAATTTTACTTTTCGTAAATTTTATACTAAAAAATAGCTTCTCGTATAATATGTAAATACATACCTACATACTTACAAAAAGTGATATTATGTTTTAGTATTTGTTTATATTTTTTCCTGGCTAGATAATTAATATAAAATTCTAATAAAGAGACAATATTCAATTTTTCTTTTAGATCGGTAGCTAAGTATCTAATTGTTGATCTAGAAGATTCACTCAGAAAGTTTGCAAGTAGAATTTATTTCTAATGAAAATGGAGTCGAAAATAGACCAAAATGATGATTATTTTTTCGGAAATCTTGAAATCTAGTTCCAGATTAAAAATTTAAAATTAGCACTTTTTTTTCAAAAACTTCACAGTAGATTTTCAGATTTCTTATTTTAGAGAACAAAAATTATCAGGCCAAATTGTTGAGTGTTTTCCAGAATCTCAATGTTTTAAGGAATTTTATGACTTTGTATTGGGCCACGGGTTGGACAGCCCTGGTTTAAATTGAGGAATGATAATTGATTAATTATAAAGAGAAAAAAAAACAGACATTCCGTTGAATTGATAACCTCCTCCATTTTTCAAAGTCGGTTAAAAATGGTCACGGATATAATAATCCATTGCTATCCATTATCTATTGACATGTAAGAACGTGTAAAGATCTAAAAGACAAGTCCTGACAAGTTTTAGTGCAGGAGAGAAATGATCACTTAATTGTGATTGTTCTAGAAAAGCCCAATTCCTTGTCCCCTTCTACTACAGAATGATAACTATAGACTTGGTTAGTGTCGTAGTATATAAATTACTGAAATAATAAATATTTTTATAAAATTAAAATATGAGAAGAAGAAGAATTTTTAAATATTCGAAACTTTATTATTTTTTTTATCTTCATATATAGTTGAGCTTATAATTTTGTTTTTAGTGAATTTTATTCTTGAAAAAAGCTTCAAGTATTCACAAATGTACGAAAAGGGGAATAAATATATCTCTACATATAAATCTCAATGTTTTAAGGAAGTTTATGATTTTATGTTGGGACACACTCATCGCAGTGCTGGGTCACGGATTGGACAGCCCTGATCTAAACTAAGTACTCAATTCAACGTTTAATTCAATAAATACAAATAAAAATATCCATTTTGTTTAAATTTAATTTATTATTTTTTTTGGAGGGTTGGGGGGGCTTTTCGGACTTTCTAACCATAAGCCAATTTACGATACTACTTATTTTTTTTAATTTGTCTCTACCCCGTGGTCAAGTTTTAGCCGGATTCGAACCCGGGTCCACTTGGTTAGCAGGCTGGCACGCTACCCCTAGCCTAACCCGACCCCCCAAAAATTAAATTATAAATATATATTTAGGTTCTTCAATTGTTATTAATGAAATAATAGAATGTGAGTGTAAGTGCATAAAAGATTTAATCAAAAAATTGAACACAAGTATTTTTTTTTTGTTCGGAAAAAATATTGAAATATAAAAAGTTAGAGTGAAAAGAGAGAGAATTAAAGAGAAGATATTTTTTTAGAGGTCAACTTGGACTCATTTTTTCAAATAATGAGATATGCATATAGGGAATTTTCAAATGAACAAGAAACGGATTAAAAATTGGGTTTTATTTCTCAAAATACTTAATTTCATTTAGTGTTCAAAGATGTATTCCAATGTTGGGGAATTCTTTTTCGTTTGATAGTTCTATTTTTTGATCCAAAGTTTCCTGATCAATTTATTTTAAAATTTCTATTTAAATTAAACAGAATCTATTGAGCTTATAAATAAATTAATGATTAATTATTTAGATTGTTTCGTACGAGACATATTTAAAAGTTCTGACATCAACTTTTCCCTGTGGTCAAGGATCCTTGGCGTAATTGGTTAACCTTCTTGGGAGCTCTACTCAAGGGATTACAGAGTCCTAAACTAAACAAAAATATCTGAATTTTTAATTTACAAGCTCGATGCATTTATTTTCAACAACTAAATAAAAAAAAAATGGTTATACATATATTTAATTTTAATACTTTGAATCCTTAATTTATTCCTTTTTAAATTAAAGAGCTTTCGACAAGATTCTACTTTACTTTTACTACTCGGTACAACCGTGAGGCAGGCGAAGCTGAAGAAGTTTCAAAATACACGCCAGTTAACGTTTATTTATTAAAACATTTAAAAAAAATCATTGATCATTTCAAAATAATAGTTATAAGGGAAACGTAATGAAAAGTAACTAGAAATCTATTACTTGATATAATACTTCAAACATTTCTAATCATCGATTATGAATATTCAAGGGAATAGTCTTCCATTTAGAATATTGAAATCTTTATCTACCAACATTACAAAGGAGATAAAGTCCAATAACTACTAAGTAGTTAATGAATATTAAATTTATTGGGTTTATAAATAGTTGACAAATATAGAAAAACGCTTGTTTTATCTACATTCTACAAACATTGGTAGTATTCTATATTTGCCAGGAATCACTTAAAAGATCGTCATTATTTAACAAATGCCTAAGATATCCAGTGTGTTATACATCAGTAACGACTCACTTTGTTGTCTATAATCTAGAATTTAATTAATTAATGACCCATACATCCTTAAATGTTTTTAATGCTTTTAAACAAAGGCATAAATTAGAATTTTAGAAACTTCAAGGTCTGTTAGTAAATGGCTCCTTACATTTAATTTTTATTAATAGAAGGATATAGTTTTGTCGATCTTATGAGAATGAATAATTCTTACAAAACGTCACGTAACTTTAGAGCATGTTCAACTTTTGGAACTGGCACTGCAGTAGTACCAAACTCGCATGCGCTATTTAACCCTAAGTAGTGATTTAACGTAGATCGAATACTTTATCATTTAACGTTAATAAAGAGAGTCGCCTTATTGCCTAATATTTAGGCGTTTTGATGAGAATCTCTTAGATAGATCCTATGAATAAAATATTTTGAAATGTGAGAAATTATCAAAGTTAGAATTCAGTTTAGTGATCTTTGGAATAATATTTGCAGGAAAATTCGCCATTCAAAAACGCGATCTTTTATTTCGATCTAGACTCTACGCCTACTCATTGCTATAACTACCTATATAAATAATACTCAATTCGACCCAGCTTCTAAAATGAGTAAGACTTTTAGAAAGAAGTCTTCTCTAAACATTTTCTTGCTAACCTAGATAATCAGAAAGGATTTTGACAATAAATATAAATAAAAGATGACCTGGAAAAGTGGTGGAAGAACATTTGTTTTTAGATTATGAGACTATGACAATAAATTGCAGTAGCTTTATAGTCTTTAAAAATAAATTTTTCTGAATCATATTAAGTATAAATAATGGAAATAAAAATGACATTATTTTTATTTTTAAATATAGGTATTGCTTTATACTTAAATGATCTTTTTACTTTATTTTTTAAGACGATCATTTTCTTTTTCGTTACTTTAATGTTCTTACCTTTGCCTTTTTCAAAAAGAATAAAGCTAGATTTCCATCATCATTTCATTACTTAAAAGCTTATTGTATTAATTCTATACCTAATACTAGGGGGAGTTTCGCAAATTTTGATTGTTAGTAGAATTTTTTTGTTTGATTTATTTTTTGATTTTTGAAATAATAATTTGTTTTCCAAGGCAGCAAGTTATTGTTTTCCGGGCCGAAATAAAAATAATAGAAGAGAGTGATGGCGAAAATAAATTATTATATAAAATAAAAATATTTTGAGAAAGGAATTATTTGAAATAAATATTTGCATTTCAAAGCAACCAATTTCAATCAAGTCCCGTGGCCTATGGCAAAAGTCGACCTATTAAATAGTCATCTAAACATTAATTAATTTAAAATAAAAATTAATATTTACTTAAAATAAATATGTCTATGATTTATTAAACGAATTTATTTTAATTAAATTAAAAAGTATGTAGTTGGTGAGATTCTATTTGTTTATTTATACAGATGAGTGTAATGCCATCTTTTAATGAATGTTATTGTTACTTGAATGCCAATTCAATATAAGAGTTTGTCTTGCAAACCATCCAAAATAACTCTTTCGAGTGCAACAACGTTGGCTGTAGCATGTCAATTCAATTTTTGGCAGATCTGAAATACATTTTTTAATGTAAATAAAAAAATTTCCAAAGGAGAAGAAAAATAATTTCAACGAATAAAAAAATACTAATGGTGGATGAAAACATACCTAACGAAAGAAAAAAAAAATTAGACAAAGGAAGAAAATAAAAATAATTGCGATCGTGCAGAAATACTCGGGGCCATCATATATCAATGTTCAATTTATTATCAGATATATAAATTATCATTGTAGTTAATTATGAAAAAATGATAATAATATAAATTATCAAGACCATTTTTTATTGGTGTCATTTCGAATGGATATTTACAAAAAATAATAATAATAATAACTAAGAGTCAAAGTTTGGTTCAATAATTTTATCTCTTATTAATTAACATGGAGATAAGATCCCTGGAAACATCTTTCTCAAGGTATCAAGTCAAAGTTTCTATCAATCTGTTTACTCATTTTGTTAAGTCTGTCAAATTTTATCTTGACATGGTGGTTCCAAAATTACTGAATTAAATAATCAAAATCTTAAATTAGTGGGAACGCATTCATTAATCGCGTTCCAGATCAATCGACCCTCAATATGAGAATATTATATCATAAAATTAATTTGCAAAAAATATTTAAAATTAAATTTTAATATTAATTTTAATTGGGAGTTTAATTAAAAATATTCAATTAGTATTTTTTGATTTCAAAAAAAATAATGAAAAATAAAAAGTTACAACAGAAACTATAAATAAGGGCGTGATGTTGTGTTCTCATCAAACACTTTTCTCTAATTTAAAAACAGAATGCATTTTCAAATTAATAAATAAAGTATGATAAATGTTTTGTTTTTGCCAAAGACAAATAATTAAATTTTATTTGAGTTAACCTCTGATGGTTGGGGGGTCGGATAGGCTAGGCAGTAGCGTGTCATTCTGCTAACCAAGTGGACCCGGGTTCGAATCCGGCTCGAAGCTAAAATCTGACCCCCGGGGTAGGGACAAAGTTAAATTAAATAAATAGTATCGTGAATGGCTTATGGCTAGAAAGGCCGAAAAGCCAAAAAAAAAAAACTTCTGATGGTACGGCATTTTGATTCTAATTTCGGCTAAAAATTTGGATTTTTCAATATTTTACCAAACAATGCAAAATTTATAAAGGGCTTCGATTAATTTTTAAAATTTTATCGGTATTTTCCGATTATGCTGGTAGAAATATTAGCTGCTGATGCATCGCCATCAGAATTTAAAATAAATCTTATTAAACGAGCAATATATATATATATATATAACTTTATTAACTAGTTCCGAGAACAAAGCAAGATCTAAGAGGGTCTCAACTTCAATTCAATAGGTGTTTTATTAATTAAACGAATTATTAACAGGTGGGTAAAGTAAATAAAACAGGTTGGTGATCATAACAAAACAGGTGTCTTTTATCTTAACTCAAAGTACATGATTTTTTTAATCAAAACAAATAGGTGGATAGTAATAAATAAACATTGTTGATTAAAAAAAAAATTTGATAAAAACCATTTTGGATTTGTTTATAAATTTAAATGATTTCTTTTTGAAGCCAAGATTAAATAAAATTGATATAAAAGTTAATTTATTTTTTTTCCAACGTTTCGATTCGTTTTAGGCATCATTGCTGCGCATAAGTTTTCAACTTTTACTTACTTAGGTAGTTAAATTTCGGATTTTATCATATGTGCCTATAATTATCCGCTCTTAGTTTCAATGTTTTGAGGTTAAAGATTTCTTCTTTCTGAATAACTAACGCGAAAAATAACCAAGCAGCGCTTGGTTCGACCGCCAGGTACTAATTAGAGAATATAAGAAGTTTAATTGGAAATTGAGGGGGAGTAAAACCTTGCATTCTAAAAAGCAAAGACAGATAATTTGCTGTTAGTAGAACAGTTATCAAAAGTACTATACATTGTCATTAGTAGAGAGTAATTAGTCCTACGATTGGTTTAACAAAACTCCTCACCTCTATTCGACTCTATCTCATGACTCATGAGAAACAATACTTTCAATTATTTAGAAGTCTGTATCTCTTATCCTACATTATCTGAAGAAAATATTCCATTCTATCTTTTCCTCTAACTCTCCATTCAAAATCCCTCTCTGCAATCCCTCGACTTTCAACATATACCCAATCATCTGAGCTCTTTTCTTCTCCAGATTCTTCTATAAAGTTTTATTTTCTCAATCAAGAACTTCCTCATTTGTAATTCTATCTACTCATTTCATCTTAAACATTCTCATATAGCACCATATTACAAAAGATTCCAATCTCCTATCGTTGGTTTCATATTCATATATTTCGCACTTTAAACTGGAGAGTCAAAAACCAAATCACTAATCACGTTTCTAGGCTTTACAATATTATAAATTATTTAATATTATTTCTAATCGGCCAACGATTATTCAATGATTTCAGACCTTAGAACTTTGATATATGGCGTTTTAATTTATAATGAAATCGGAAAAATAAAATCTAATGTTTAGCTGAACGGGAAATATGCTAAGGCAGATATACTTCCTTGATCAAAAAGTTTCAGGACTTTATTCAGACAATCCAAAAACCAAATTTATTAATCAAAATCGATATTGTTTCTTTCAAAGTACTCCTCTTCGACTGAAACGCACTCATGTTAGTGGTTGATCCAATCCTCAAAACATTTTTTATATTCGGTTTTCGGTTTGCCAATCAGAATCGTCTTCGATTTTTTCATTAGCTGCTAAAACGCGTTCCCGGGAGCGATTTTTTGAATCGACTGAACAGGAAGAAGCTCCGATAGTCCATACCGAAAGGGAGTATAAAAAATGTTTCGAGGATTGGATAAAGCGCTCGCATAAGTGCGCTGCAGTCGAAAGGGAGTACTTTGAATGGGATAATATCAATTTTGATGAATAAATTTGTATTTTGGATTCTCTGAATAAATTCCTGAAACTTTTTGATCAAAGTAGTATAATTTAAATATCTTTGAATTCCAGTAGATTGATTCTTATTTAAAATACGCTAGAAAGATTGTGTAGCTCTTTATGATCGTGCAGAGATTCATTCCTAGATTTGTTACCCAATTTAAAAGAATATTGTTTCTGTTGTCGTAACTTTAATTTGAATCTATTTATTTATTTATTTGAATAGGATAAGTTAAATTTAGATATATAGATGTCAATAGAATTTATTTTTCTCATCTAAGCAGTGTTCAGTCCAACCATTTATCCATTAAACAAATAGGATAATGGGAGCCTCTTAATCAATGCAAATTGTAGGCAAGGCAAAAAGCAGTTGTCCCCTTTACCGAGGACTTTCGAATTACTCGCTTTAATAATGAATGGAGAAGAAAGAAAAACAATCCGATTATAAAATGAACATCATTCGCTTATTTGAAGTCAATCAAATAACTATGCGATTACTTTTAAATGAACATGGATTAAGGAGAATCAATAAATAGCAAAAGAGAAGTCTTACGTAAATAAATACTTGAATAAAGAATGGCCGTGACCACAGATTTAGAACATTGTTTTCATGGATTAATAGAAAATGATCAAGATATTGGTATTTTGCAAAAAATATTCATTATGATGAAATATTCCTAATGAGATATTCTACAGTAGTTGCCAACGGTTTTAAACTATCAGACTAATGCGCAGATTTTTTATGCCCGGTTCAGCTAAGTGCTTGGGACTGTTGTAAAAACAAAAATTTCTACAAAAATGTTTCTTTTTTTCACTTTATCCAATGCGAAGCAGATAAAGTATTGGAATCAGTCTCGCGCAACTTCAAAGGGTCCTCAGGTAAAGACTACGGAATCCATGGTCTCATTCAAAGTCACAGATTGTAGTATTAATTTAAGTTGAATTTTAGCATGTGACGGTTTTGCAATTTATTTTCAAATTTATTCATTGAAATGAACAAAATATGTTGCATGAAAATATGTCGAACTCTATTGGTTTTTCACCGGATGATAATAATTGATATTCTAAAATCTTTTTCAGTAATTTTAATAATGTTTGGTGCACATCTTCATATGACTTGTCCCTAATAAAGGAAAAATTACAATCAATATCTACAGGTTTAAAAATTTTAAAATGAGCGGCTTGTCAATTTTTAATTCTTTATTTACCAATAATCGTTACTTTTATCCAATTACTTTATATTTAATAAAATATTAATATTTTATTTATAAACAAAATGACACCTTATTTTTTCAAATCGGCTAATTATTAATCTAGTTATGGTGGTATTTTTATTTTCATAGTCAGAGAAATTGTTTATGTTTTTTTACGTGTATTTGTTTGTTTGTGTGGGTGGGTGTTGGGATCAGATTATAGCCGGACACATTTTCGAAGCGAGCCGAACTTGAACCCTGGCTAGGATTTTACCCACTTGGCCAACCTGATTTTTTATTGGGCACCTTGCCCCCAGGTGCTGCATGGGCTTTAATTACGAAACTAAAATTGAAATTGATTCGTGGAATAGAAAATTTTTAATCTCTCATCTAATCCTATTTTCTCTGAATCTAAGCTTCTTATCATATATTATCTTGTATCTTGTAAATGTTAATAAGATCAACTTTGTTGCAGCGGATTGAACCTGAACCTTCCTAAGAGGGAATTAACTTTTTTTTATGTTAAAAAAAGAAATTGCATTAAAGTATTAAATACGAATATAGCTTTATAGCTTGTGCAGATAAATTTGAATAATTCAGTAATTAATGTTTCCGTGGTTTTGATATTAGAAAATTTAATGAATTGTTTTATAATAATAATATAATAATTACTCAGTAGTACGCTCGGTGACAGATGAGTACAGGTCGAGAATTTAAAATCCCAATTTTTATTTTTTCTTATTTGTGTTTAGAAATGTCTGCAACGTGGAGGATAATAATTTTCAAGCAAGATTTTTTATATCATTCGAATTAAAATGCTACTAGGTAGGTTTTTTAATAACCTTTTAATTCTAATTTTATTTAATATGTTTAATCTCAAACTGGCACCATTATCTGAAGAAAATTGATTTTTTATGCCTGCCTATGTGCTTGTGTATCTGGATTCCGATATCCAGGACATCTCAACAAAAGAAAGGGACTTCCAGAATGTTGTTTGTTCTAATCTGTAAAAAATGTCGGTATTTTCAAAATAAAAAGCTGTTAGATTTTTCTAGCTCGAAATAAAAATGTAAAAATAAATAAATAAATAATTTAATGGAAATCTCTTGAACGGTGTTGGATAAAATTTGGTTAAAAAGTTTGCAATAATAAACTTACACAGCCTGTGTGTCAAGTTTCAACCTTCTAGCTCAACCCGTTCGCTGATGAAAAATTGAAAAGTTTGCTCCCTTGCAATTTAACATTTCGTTTCTCTTTAATTTTGGATAAATGTATACAAATTACTTTTATATATATAATATAATGATATTGATACAAGAAGAAGTTGCACCAAAAAAATACAACATCTGTAGTCCGTGGTGGACACTTGCATCGTGAAAATAAGAAGAGATTTATGAATTGGGTCGGAATCGAAGGTATCTGTGGATGCGGGTCTTGAAAGACTGTCACAAAGCTGATAGGGCGCCCTCTACTCTGGCACAAAAAACAAATGGTAGCTTCCGAAAAAATGTCGATTTTGGGACCGAAGAGACTTTAGAAAGAAAACAGACTTACCGAGTTGTAAGTAAGAACTTAAAAAGCAGACTTTGAGACTTACCTGAAACAAAATAGAAAGAATATTTAGTGTTAGGTGATATCAAATCATAGAAAACATTTATTAAATGAAAACACATATTAGATTAATTTCTTAAGCATAAAAAATGAGGTGCTAATAAATATATTCAACAAATTTACAAGATGATAGTATTACCTAAAAAGAATGAATCGTAATTTTGTTTTTCAATAATTTTGTCAAATGTTTCATTCATCACGGTTATGATGATGATCAGGGCTCTAGAAAAATTTAACGCCGCATTCTAAATTGTGGTTTGATTAAAAAAGAAAATTGTTAATAATAATAATATTAATAATTTAATTTAATTTATTTTCTTAGAAAGACGGACTGGTAAGCGGAATAAGTAGGTTATAATGAAAGGCAATCCAAATTATTTAAATTTTTTATTCAAACGTTTCGGATATCTTTTCTTTCCTTCTTCAGGATAATGAATAGTTATATATATACACTCAACAATCAAAAACTATTCATTACCCTGAAGAAGGAGAGAAAACGTCTCCGAAACGTCGGTATTTGAATAAAAAATTTAAATAATTTAGACTGCCTTTCATTATAACCTAATTATTAATAATATTTTTATTGTTCTATTATTATACTATATATATAGTCGGAAGTTGAGTTTATGGGCCGTGGCGTCATTAGCAAACATGACCGCCACTCAACGCCTGTAGTGTATTCCCCTTCTGCGGTTAAGAATACAATTGGTTGTATAAGCATTAGGCGCAAAATGTAATATGATTAAAATTACATGTAAATTATAAAAAATTAATTCAAAACGTTATAAAAGAATAATAGGATTAAGTAATTCTAATTAATTTAGGATGAGAAATCATTATAAATATATCCATTTCTATACGGTATTATAGAATTTCTATCAAATATGCCTTTGAGAGATTCCCACGACAAATGGTTTTCTTGTCATGTTTCCTCTCCTTATTATATATCAACATTAAAGGCGTAGAGATATGGATGGGCAAATGACTTTAAGCTGTTAGAATAAATCTTAATATAGGTAATTAGCAGCAAGTTTTTGACATTATCTCATTATTTATTATCAGTTAGAATAAAATATACTTAGTGTTTAAAATTTTTATTTTTGTTTATTATAATTAACTCTTATCATAATAATGTAACTAATAATGGGTTTTAAAATAAATTAATTAATCAAAAGAAATTGAAAAACGCTTATTTGTTTATTTATACTTTTTATCGTGTCAATGGTGTAAATATCAATAAAATCATTTAAAAAAAAATATTTACTTACTACATATTTTTTAACCAGAAGTTATGAAATTAGAGAGCCTAAAGTTTAATCAGTTCTCATCATTTAAAATAGAAGGATTTTGATAGTAGAACGAACTTTCTACGACATTCCTTTTTTAGAATTATCCTATCGGAATCCAAAGAGACAGAAAGAAAAAAATTGAATAATTGAACATTATTTTTCTCCACGTTTCAGACATTTTTATATAAATTTTGTTTATGTCTTTTCCAGCGCATCGCGTAAACTTCGTATTTAAAAAAAATATATATCTTAATCAGCATCAATTATAATATAGTATGTACAAAACCTTACTTATGCGATTCTGACTGGCATTTTAAGATACGTAGTATTTCGAGTAGAAAATGTTACTTTTAAATATCAACAAAGCTTCAATTTCAAAGAAGTTTATCTAAATGTTTGAAAGATTAAATATATATTTTCAGGGAAACAGCTTCAGTTTATAAATATAATGTTAAAACTTAAATCACACTTTTACAGAGAGACTGATACAACTGAAATAATACATCAATCATTAATTAAAAGATACAGCACCTATTTTAACAAATGTATTCAGTCTCTCAATGAAAAACTGTGTTACTCAATAAAGATGAGTCATCAAAAAATTGTTTTCTAAATAATGTTACTTCACATCATAAACCAAGCAAAATTTTAGTTTACAATAAATATTAATATATATATATATATATTAAAATATATTAAGAGCTTGTCATATATATTTAAATAAATATTAAGCAGTGATTTTTTCACAAGATCGTATTCTTCGACTAGTGAGCCTATATAATACTAGTGTAATCAGACAATAAGTCTTGTTAGCTATTGTAATTATGGGAATTCCAAACTGTTCTTTTATTAAGGAAATATTTACCACACGAAAATATTACATAATATAAAGATGCAAATAAACATATCTACTATAGATTATTAAAAGTGCAATTAATTTATAATCTCTGTTATCATTTTATTTTAAATTAAATATATAGTATAAAATTTTTTTTTTTTATTATTTTCTTTATTGCCCCCGGGAACATATCCAATTTAGACAGCACATAAGTAAATTTTTCAATTTATTTTAACATAAATATTTTAATTTAGCATTTTATGATAATTTTAATTATTTAATCGTATTATATGATCTGTAGTTTTAGAAATATTTAGTTAGAGGTCCGATCGCTAATATGTGTTTTAAAATTTAATATGCGATTTCGAAAAGGGCGCATGTCTGAAAATTGAAAATGTTCAGGAATTAAAAAAAAAACTAATTATTTTCTAAAGTAGTGTAAAATTTATAAAATTTATTTTTGAGTTAGATTTTGGGGGCAGTAAAATTTATACCAGAGTTGTGGCTTTTTAGAGCATAGTAGGTGCAGGGAAGCTTTTAGATTACATTTATATGAAAAAGTGTTTTTGTCATAATATGGGAGATGTGCCCCATTTCGAAATTGCAAATTCAATTTTATTTGATAATTTTATTTCCTGATTTTCGAAGGAGGGTTAAAAAAAAAAAAAAAAGAAAAAGAAAAAACTATTTTTAATAATAAGTCAAAATAAGATTTCTATCCCTATATGCCAGGGGTGGCCAAGCTACTTGATAGTCCGAGCTATTTTTCAAAATTTGAAATGTTTCGCGAGCCGCAATTAAATACGTATTTAAAAGGTCTGCAAAAAAGATATTAAAAAAAAAAATTTACAGAAATTATATTTATTGAAAACATAAATAAAAGTACAAAATATGTGTATTGAATTTAAATATTAAAAATTAAACACATTTATTTCACTTCTCTTGATAATTCTTTAAAATTTGGTGAATTATTGGTGAGAGCACTTCTCAGTAATTCTTTGAGATGCTGGTTAGTTAATACTGATCGGTGTTTGGATTTCACGAATTTTAAAGTGGACTAAAATGATTCACATAAGTATGTTGTTTCGAATATTGAAATAATTCGACAAGCACCCTTTTTTAATTCAGGATACTTCGATTCTGGTACAAATTTCCAAAATTCGGTAATCCACGTCGACTTATATTTTAATTGTAGAGCTTGATCTTCTTCTATTAATTATAATTCTCCAGATGCTTTTTGGGTCTTAATTATACTGGAAATGAAAAACTCACCTTGAAGTATGTTAATTTCAAATGAATTCAGAAAAAAATCTAGAGACGATTTAAAATATTTCAAGTCTTGAAATCTATATCGAGAGCCGCATGTGGCTCGTGAGCCGCAGGTTGGCCACTTCTGCTATATGCAGAAAATATGTTTTCATTAGTTGTATTTTAATTGTATATGATTTTCCTCCTTGCCTGTCTAGTCTAGATTACAATAGCAACGAAAATCAATAATGAAAGGACGAAGAAAGCTCGTTCTGGTGTCAAAATTTCCATACTTCCAAGAACAACTTGTTCATCATCATCATCATTGAGTACACAGTCCTAAGACAGGTTTGACACAACCACCCGTCCCCACTCAGGTCTGACCCATGCCAGCTCTTTGACCTCCGTAAATGACTGAATTTGATCGAAATATTCTAATCTTCTCATTTTCTTTCCCACCTCCCGCTCCAAGATATCACTAAGCAGTCCCCCATGTCTCAGTGTGTGCCCCATCATCTGACCTCTCTCTTCCTCAGACTCTTCCTCAAGGTTCTTCTTCTCCGATTCTTTCAAGAACTTCTTCATTTGTAATTTTATCCATCCATTTGATATTCATCATTCTTCTGTAGCACCACATTTCGAAAGCCTCTAATCTTTTTTTCTCCTTTTTCTCCGCTTCTCCAATCGTTCAGGTTCCCCATCCATACATGGCTATACTCCATACATATGTCTTCAATAGCATCTTCCTATTTGCTAAACTGATTGAGGATAGCATAACATTTTTTTTTTGTTTTGAGTTATACTCCATTTTAGCTTGGGCAATTTATTAGATTTTGAATTTTTTTACATTATATCGTAACTTCGGGTGAAAAATACAGAAAGTTATTTAAAAAAAAAAAAGATGTAATATGGGGAGCAATTAACGGTTTTAGCTAATAAACAAACTTTCTAGTTCGAAAATGATTATAGCTCAGGATTTAAAAATTTAATTGAAGATTCCTATAGGTATGTGGACAAAATAGTTTTTTCAAAAGCAAAAATTAATTCGAATCGAACGTTTCATCGATCTATTTCAATTGTAAATGTAAATTGCTGATAAGTTGTAATAGATTGACGAGAGACGTTTAATTCTGATTAATTTTTGTTGAAAATGTATTTTTTATCTTTCCTATAATATGAAGATTTGATTTTTTGAATAAGAATTTGTTATTTCTTAGGTTTCTTTATGTTAAAATTATTTAATACATCTCTTTATAAAATACAATTAGAAAACGTTTGTTAATTGTTAATTATTCAATTAAATTAATAGTACCTGGAGGCACCGAGCGATGCTCGGGTAACTTCTTCCTTCAGTTAAAAGCTTTATTTTAATATTATTTTTAATTTAAAATTCTGATAAAAAGGTCGATTTTTATTTGAGAGTCGTTTTCAAATTAAAAAAAATACAATATATTTAATATTCGCCAACTGTACCCCCCCCCCCCAACTGCACCCTTCTCAACCTCACCCCCGAAATCTCGCCCTTCCCCCGGATCCCCACCACTGCACCCCACTCCTGTTTTGATTCAACCATATGATTCATTTTTATTCATCCAATTGTTAATAAATAAAACCTATCAAAATGTGTTGTTTTTTCAGAAAATTGAGACCTGCTTATGGGAAATATATTTTTAAATAAATTATTGATTATTTTTTATTCTATTAAATAAATAAAGTTCTTTATAAAAACAATTATAAAACTTTTATTAATATTTCTAACGTTAAGGGAGAACAAAATATGTTAAAATCCACAATCACAATACTTATTCAAGGCCTTTGAGAATAAAGGATTAACCCAACCCTGTCTGGGTACAAAAGTAAACAAAAGAGAAACCTTTTTTAAACTCCAAGATTGGGATTTGTCTACCTGAGAATAATTAATTTGATTACGAAAAAACCCATCAAAAACAATTTTATCGAAGATGAGACCGTGGCAGATCGAATTGCCAACCCAAAAACCTCCTAACCCGTAAATTTCATCAAAATCGGTAGAGTCGTTTTCAAAATAGAACCAAGATACAAATATATATATATATATAAATATACAATTTTTGCTCGTTTAATAAGAGTAGATATATTCAATTAATATATGTTTTATGATTGTTTTTTTGTAAATAACTGTATTAATTTAATACAATAGACAACTAAAAATTTATTTTAAAATAGTTAAAATTAATTTTTGTCGCTAATCAAATTATATCAATTATCACATGTTTTTTATTCTTTTGATAGAGTGTTCATACATTTCTTCATTTTATTAATAAATGATCACTTATATACTATTATTAGCAAGTTAATATTTTCTCTTTTAAAAATTATGAAAATAATTAAAATGAATGAATATTAAAAAATAATATCGGATTCGTGAAAGAATTTTTACATGAATGCAATAAATATTCATAAAATGTATATAATGAGGAAAATAAAGGAAGTAGCGCGAAATGGAATGCATTCTTTAGATATAGTAGTAGTAATACTAATTTTAGCTATCTAGACTTTCACTTGAGAGATATGTCGGTTATCACGAGTCAGGTAGCAAAACTGCTAAAATATTAATATAATACAAGGACAAAAGTAACGTCATTATTCATTTTGTTTTAATTATTTATGCCATGAAAATAAGTAGCTAATAGAACAGTCTTCATGTTTGACTCTCACGAATACTATTTCTAAATTTAAACACTTGTTAAATTATTGCATGATGTCGGATATAATTGATTTATTTTAAAGTCCGTACTATAAATATTTATAGTTAGAAAATGTTGATATAGATAGAGGATAAATAATAATTGTATTAGCGAATAGGGAGAGAATTAATTTTAAATTTTAAAATTTGAATAGATTATAAATTCCAAGATTTGAATATATTCTAAATAATTAAATTTGAATAAATTTTAAATTCTAAAATTCGGTTAAATTTAAAATTTTAAAATTTAAAGAAATTCTAAATTCTAAAATTCGAATAAGTTTAAAATTTTAAAATTTGAAGAAATTCTAAATTCTAAAATTCGAATAAATTTTAAATTTTGAAAAAATTATGATTAAAGTGTGCCAAAAGGGCAGGAATGATTTTTAGTTCAAGGGCTAAATTCTAAAAGCCCGACGAATCGTTGGGCTGATTGCTAATTAATTTAAGGCCGAAATTCTATTCTATTCTAGTACAAATATACCTCTGGGTGTTGACACTCGGGCTGTCAGACAAGAACTGATCCAAAAGGCCATGGCTCTTTTCTTAAATGAAATCAGAAGAAGGGGTATGAGGGGAAAATACTCTCAAATTTCTCAAAATGAGATTTCGAAAATTTAATTTAATTTTCTCAACTAATTGTTTTTCCCTAACCCCTAAGAAAAGAGGAGGTTTGAGCAATGGAAAACCACTCTTTTTCATTATTATTTGGTTATTTTTTTCCAGTAGACTTTTTGAGTTAAAAAGCTGATATTTGGCTCAAAGTAGAAGCTTATTAACACAAACTTCTGTACCAAATTTCAGCTCATTAATTACAATAGTTCAAAGACTACTGTGTAAAGGATTAAATTTTTATTAATTTTGCAAAACATTCTCACTTTTTTCTCTAATTTTGTAATTTAATATTAGAATCTCTTAAACATTTATTTGATAATTGAAAAATGATAAAGACATGAGGTCTATTATGCCTCTAATAGGATTGGAAACATTTGATCTTTGAAATGGAATTAATCCTTAAGTACAACTCTGAACGAAATTGTAATTCTCAACTTAATCCAGCTTTTCCCTTGAGAAATAAGCGAGTCAATTTTGTCGCAATAAAATATTAAATGAAGGGAAAAAATGTATTGATAATTCATAAGAAAGAAGGGCTAGGTATATTGGGTTATTATTATCCAAGGGAGTGTGGTGTTAATATTATTATTTTTATTATTTTCTCTCCTTTTGAAGGAGGTTTGTGTACTATACATTGGCTGTAAACAGCAGAGATGATAGCTTCTATATTATTGTTGAGGGAAGGTTCAGGAACCTCCGAACTGTTATTAATATTATTATTATCATTTCCGTCCGTAATGTGTATTTATTCGCAACTTTATAATGAGAATTAAGGACAAGTTTTTTTTGAGTGATTTATTTATTTTTTAACCAACGTTTTTCGACTTGGCAGACTTTTCAGGGATTCAACGGCGATGTAACTGAAGAAGTCAGAAAGGTCGACGAAACGTTGGATAAAACATAAATAAATCACACAAAAACTTGTTATTAATTCCCATTATAAACTTTCGAATTAATATTATTATTATTATTATTATTATTATTTATTTATTATTAAATTGCTATTCCAAAAAGTACCCTACATTTTTTTAAATGTTATTTTAATTTTCGCTTTTTTTTTGCAAATTTCATCGAGTACGGCATCATTTTCGTTATTTTTCAAATTTAAGAATAGATTTTAAAAAAATATATTTTGGGGCCTTCGGCTTCGATATTGATTTGTGTGCGTGAGGGTTGGAGTCAGAAATTAAATCTTGTGACTTCAACTCTACAGTCATGAGATGGAAATCGACCATCTTCCACAATGAATCAGCCTGCCCTATAAGAAAATATTTTTCTTCCAATTCTATTGATCTAAGCAAGCTATGACTTGTCTATGTCTCTAGCACTCTTAGTTGTTTCCGATCTTATATATTGAGAGTTCTTAGAAATGGATTATTCTAAAGATGCTCGAATGATCTTTATTTATTCCTTTTTTGTATTGTAACTAGTTTAATAGTTCCTCAGCGAAAACAATTTTTATTCGACTGAAACTCGTTTGAACTTGTCTTTGACCTGCTTGAACTGGAAGATATACCAGGCAGAGACTTCTATTCGCACCCTTTTCGGAAAATCATTCATTTTAATTTCTTCTTGAAATTATGAAATAATAATTTTATTTCATTTCGAGAACCAATATACTTTTCAAAACAAAAAATGTTTTTTATAGAAATATTTAAAATAACAGATAATAATTTGAAAATTTAAAGATCCTCCTGAAATTTTGAAGTCAATATTTATGAAAATACTCTAAATGTTTGAAATTTTAGGGATGCGCCACATCCACAGATACCTAATACATATACATATTAAAAGAATAGACCATCTTAATTATTTACATTCAACTTAATTATAAAATATTAGCCGACACCCTTTGGGGTTTGTGGTGTTAAATATTTTTTCGAAGTGAAAATGTATTATATTTTCCAGTGACTGATTCGAGAGTGACTAAAAGGCCTTCTTAAAACAGAAGACAGGACAGCAAGACGCGTGCCAAGCCTCTTAATTATTATGATAGTAGCAATGTCAATGAGAATGGCTTGTATTGGCAGCTTCGTGGCGGTGCATAACAAATCATTAAAAGGACCCCCGACTAAGTATGTGGCCTTGATTCAAGGACAGCCTCAGGTTCATCTTAATTTCATTCTTGGGAATTTTTTATACCTATATCAAATCATTTCTATTAAAGAATTAGATAATGTCTATTTCATAAATATCAAGGTAATTTTTCAATTATTTTTTCTTATTATTTATTGATTTCTTAACTGATTTTTGATTTACTGGCCGTTTAAATTTATTTTCCATAATAAATTAAGAAGTTTGTTTTTATACACACTGTAATAACGTAAATATATTTTACAACGAAGTTTTGGAGCTAAGAAAGTCCAAATTTTAAGTTGTTGTTAGCAAGCATCGGTTTTAATATGGCCATCTACCATAAGTTAAGCGGCATAAATACTTAATAAATTCTTAAATAAGTTATCGAGTATAAAAATAAATACTGGTGCTTTATTGCAGTCTAGTCAAATTGTAGTATGTATTATCGCAATAGAATTGAATAATAAACCCTCGACAGAAAAACTAGGATGCGGAAAATCGATAAATCTTCTAATAAAATATATAGTACAATAGTTTACGTCATTAAAGAGTCGAATTATATATATATAATAGAAAATAAATAATTTATTTTTCTATTAATTTCATCAAAGAACTAAAAATGGAAAACAAAAAATTATTTCAACAATATTTTAAATTAGAAAAGTTTGGAATTTAAGAGATAGAAATCTCAACTTTAATTATACTTATTTATATAAATTGTTTAATTTTCATTATGTAAAAGTCATGGTAGGGGCGGGCTTCTCACTAAGTTATGAATAGAAATAATGATTTCATAAACCTGAACAGTGAAGTTCTGCCAGAATTTCATAAAAAAACGCTAGAAAATTATAAAAATAAAAAAATCAAGAAAAATAATTAAGAATCTAATCAAGAAGTAAGCAAAAAAAAACATTCACCTATGACAGCCGAAAATTGGGTATTAAGTAAATTTTGTAAGTAATACAAGACATTAAAGCTCTTTTGAATCCATTATCAAGAGTTCTGGTATCTGACGTGTTTCAGCATAGCAAGAATAACCCCTGAATTAGAAATATCTTCATAATCATTAAGAAATTGATATCCATAAAATTTGAAGTATAGTGATGATGTGATGATATGAGAGTATGAAGCACCATCTAAAGATGTCTATGTAAGAAAAACAAATTAATTTTTTTGCTAAAGAATATGATAACTATTTGGAATAGAGACAGAAAGAAGCTAGAAAAAATAAAATATCTTGGTGTAATTTTAAGATTATATAGATTCATAAGGTGAAACGGTTTTACCTTAGTGATAATGATGAAATGAGTAGAAGTCAAGTGAATTAAGAAGTAAAAGGAAACTTTATTGAAGGAACTCGGCAAATTATTTAGTCCAACTGTTTATCAAAAACATTGCCCTTTGAAAGTTAAATGAAAGGTAAGGTCTGCTCCGGAAAATCATCTCGTGTTTTGTTCATACAAATCGAATCGACCATTGGGGTCACAATAGTATGACGTGAAGAAGGTTAAATGGAGTGAGATTTAGTAAAATAAGAGATTAATTGCAAGCAATAGAAACGGATGCAATGAACGTCGACAGTTGAAATCAGCATTGACTAAGTAAAATCGCAAACATAATAAAACTTACTTAGTAAAATTTATAACACTATTAGCAAGAGAAAAAATTAGTAACGTACCAACTGACATTTTGACAAAACAGTTATTATCTCGAAAAATATAATTTTCTCGAGTTCACTTATTAGGTCCTTTTTGTAGATCAAAATGCCATGGTTTCGCCCAATTTTTTTAATCAAAATAGTTTTAGCCCTTTTTGAGAGATTTCGAAAAAAGGAAGCAAAAAAAAACACTTTTTTCATGGACGATCACAATACTTGACCTTACCCTATATGGTAAAGTAAAAATGTATTCTATAAGCTACCTCCAGAAAAACGTCTGAAGAAAATTCAACTGGAATGACGACGGCATTAAGAAGGTACAGAGATTTAGATGAAAAAATTCCATAACACCAAAAAAATAATAATACTAATAATAATAATTACCTACCTCAAGATTCGATGAAGGCAGTCCGGAAATAAACAAGAGACTACTTCCTGCCTTCATCCAGTCCTGAGATATTAATATATCAGTCCGTCTCCAAAGAAAAACTTCTAACGTTTACTGTATAATTACCTCTTTCATAACATTCTATATTATTACCTGGGTTTATAGAAAAAATATTCCCCTAGTTCTGAATATAGGTATACAAATTGTTATTTTTAGATGATTTAATAAATAATTAGTTGAACGATTAAAATCTTAATGAGAAATTTACTCGAGGTTGAATTTCCATAGAGAAATTTAATACATTATCTTAAAATGGATTATTATTTTTCAGAGATGATCCATCCTGTTAATTAGCACTCCTCTCTAATCGAGTGGTAAGTATTGTCTAAGGATGTATGTATGAAAACATCTCTATAGACTTCGCTAAAGAGTAGAAAAGTCAGTTTCTCTTCAGGGCAAACGCCATTGTTAACCATGAACAGAATCAGACGTAAAATTAGAACAAAAACCTTTTGATTTGATAAATTGTATTGTAAAGAGATTATTAATTAAATATATAAGCAAAGTTTTAATTGTTAGATAAATATAATACGAATGTTGAATAAAATAAATAATTGGTCCAATACTTATTGGGTCCAATGATTTCACTTGAATAAGGCATGCGATATGCGTTAAGCCATCTTTTCCAATGAATGGCCGAGGACCACCAACAAGCTCGGTCGGCTAACTATTGATATTAATTAGCCAGCTTCAAAGAGTGTACAATGTGATTTGCCAATTACATTTAATTGTACCGAAAATAGCAACTGCGCCGTTTCTGAGAGCCTTGAATAGCAATTTTAATGTTGATCGCAAATCATTAAAAGCCTGAGTCAGTACATCATATCCATTCATTTATTGTAAAGAGCGGTGAGCTGCTTTATTGAAAATAATAGGTACATTAGTGATTTGATTATTAAATAATTATTTTGATAAGATTATTAGCCTTCGGCGGCCCTTTTGATACCAATGAGACTGCAACCCCTGGACCGCCTCCTGTACCCTCTCTCCTCCATCTTCAAGCACTCTCCATCCCACCGATCCTCTTCCCCGCATCAGATGACTCTCCACCCCATCAATCCTCTCCTAACCCCCTGGAGCCCCCGCTACGCCATTGTCATAATAATAATAATATGTATATATAATAAATAATTTATTTGATAGAGACTATAATTTCGAAGGTTTGACTTTCATCGTTAGTCTTTTCAATTAGAAATATTTTATTATTTCTCATTGGTTCGAATACCCGATATAATAAGTAAATTCGCTTTGTCGTAATAGAAAGCGAGTCACTCAACAAATGAGGAGATTTATTTTTAAATCAAAGAGTTGCTAATTAATATAGTCGGTAACAAACTACAATGTAAATTTGTAAACAAAAAGAACTCAATGAAAGGTAAAAACTAAAATTACAAGATAGTATATTTAATGAAATTTTAAAAAAGATATATTCAACAATATTTCGCTTTTTTTACATCAGTACCTTAATGTTGGCGGAGGGGCTGCATTTTTCTCCTCAATTTGGACAATTAGACTGTCAGCAAATATTATGATCAATCTGAACATACATGGAATTTCAAATTTATAGGTGTAATATTTTAAAAGTTTAGTGAAGTGACAGAAGGACAACTAGTCTCAACATAAGGGTTCCGTTTTTACTATCGGTGGTACGGAACCTTAAAAATTATATCAATCATTGGTCGGAAATGCATTACATTTTATGGGGTTACGAGCAGAAGAAGCCTGTTATTTTTAAATTTATGACAACAGGATACAAACAAATATATTCACATTTAAAATACATACTATATATGGCTTAAAAAACATGTAACTGATGAGTCCAAAAATAAACTATGAAGTCAATTCATTTAGTAACTAAAAAACCGCTAGAGAATATTCAGGTGAAATATTTGGATAAAACTATAGTCTCAAATTAATAAAATATTTAATTTAATTAATTTAAGTATATATATAAGACGAAATTGATTGATTATTTAAAAATTAAAAATCTAATTGGCTCTTGTAAAAAAACTTTTTAATTTCTTAAATATTTGATTTGTGTAGGTGTTTATACAGACAAGACAGGAATTCGGTTTTCAAGGTTCTCTACCTACAGAATAATATCGCAACTAGCAGAAGAAGGAGATAGAGAGTTAAAAAAAATCTAGGAGGATTTCAAATGAGAGTAAAGAAAAATTATTTTTAATGGAAAAAATGATTTCTCTATATTGAAGATTGGCCGACTGGGTAGATTCAGCCCACGAATCAATGCCCGGATCGGTGCAAATATTTAATCCACTCACGCATAAACTTATAATATATATTCACGTAGGATCCATCTAAATGAGCATTGTATCTGACGTCATTAAAATAAAAATAATAAAAAAATAAATGATTTTTGAAATATTTATTAATGAAAGACAGAGAAGACAGAGAGATCAATTGGGTTCAGATCGGATACCTATGGAACCATAATAAATTAATTTCAAAGTTCTAACTCACGGATTGCAAGATGGCATTGTCTATTTGGAAAAGAGCTAAATATCGTCTGTTTTGGCCAAAACCATTTTGATTGGAATGTTTTTTGTCAATCTTAGAAGTGATTAACATGAAAGGTCCAGATTAGCAGTAACAAGTAGAAGAAATATATAGGTATATATAGCTTTTAGTGTGAGTACATTTGAGTAGTAGTTGATGCCAAAACCAGAAATGCCCTATATCCTTAAGGAGCTTAGCCATTAGATAGATCTCTTAAATCAATTCCAATGGGATGCACGCAACACGACTGGAATTAGGAAGGCTATAAATATAACAAGAAGAACGCAATGTCTGTAATCGATTTAAGAACTAACATGTCGCTAAAAGTGTTAGATTCTTCGGGAACCAGTGCTTTATGCCAAGGACGTTGCCTGTTACAACATTGAGGCCAATATAGGTAAATATATACATCTCGCGCTCTTTTGTTTTTATTGTAATCGATGCAAGAAAAAGCTCATCAAAAAGATACAGCACCTATAAGTCACGGAGACCCTTGCCTTTATGAAAAGAAGAGAGATTGCAGGGAAGGAATATAGACAAAGTTCTACCTGGTATCTGCGAGTTATTTAGAAAAATTCAATTTTGGTTAAAATAATATTAATTAAATATACGTGGATTAAGATAAGAGCATGAACCACATGCTACACGTGTCTGTGTAGCTCATTTTTAGCTTGTGCCTTGTTTTTCCATCTTTTCGTTAGAAAAAAGCGAGTCTTATTTCGCAGCAAAAAAGTATGTTCAACTGGCAGAACCAAAAAATTTTTAAGAAAAAAATAAAAACCGACTTCAAAAAATTAAATGCAACAAATATAAAAATACACTAAAAGGTATAAAATAATTATTATCTTATTTAGTTACAACTAAACGACGAAATATTAACACGAAATTACTTTTTAAAGTCGGTGCCAAACAAACTATACCTATAAGCGAGCGTACCCGCCAAACGTACTAAGTAAGATCCGTCGAGTGCGATTCATAAAAGGTATATGTTTGGCACCAACTTCAAAAAGTAATTTCATGTTAATATTTCGTCGTTTAGTTGTAACTAAATAAGATAATAATTATTTTATAAAACACTTGGCGGAGATATGAGGTAACATAGGCACAAAAAAAAAAAAAAATTCAGTCGAATAGAGAACCTCCTCCTTTTTTGAAGTCGGTTAAAAATAGTATGTATCAGGGTGTTCCAGATATATAAATAATTTTGTAAAAAAAAAAAAAAAAAAAAAAAGAAGAAAATGGTGGATAGCTGGTAAAAGAAGGTTTAGGGTCATATAAAAATATATATGAATTTTTCTCTTTAGGGGCCGTCCATAAATTACGTCACACAGTATGGGAGGTATCTCAGATTTGTGACAAAATGTGAGAGGAGGGCTCAGGGAACTTAAAAATTGTGATGTCACAAAAATAAAATTATTAAATTATACCGTATAAAAGTGATAGTGTGACGTCACAATTCGTGCGACATAATTTATGGATGGCCCTTATTTTGAAACATATAACCAGCCCCCTGAATTATCTCCGCGCATTACAGATAGATCCGTATATATATATATATATATATATATATATATATATATATATATATATAAATGTTCTTTGAGGAATTAATGTTACAAGTCTAAAATCCATTTATTCATTTAGCAACAGAAAACATAATTTTCTTTTAAGTTCTCATTAAAATTTAAGGAATTTATTTTATAAGAATAATCACTCTTACCCTCTAATTAATATAATATACATAATAATAAGAAAATAAAATGATAGGGAAGAGAAGAAAATAAAGAGAGAGAAAAGCGTGGAAGAGGATGGATGGTACGACGATATTAATTTCCGTTCTAGTCCTGATTAATTTCCATTTAAAAAAATTAATTTTGGTTTTATAGCAGAAGATATTAGCATTTATATTTATATCATTTCAAAAACGGATGGGCTAAGCTGGAAGCTTTTGAAGTTACTTAACGGGACCCTTTAGATATAAAATTAATAAAATATAGATTTATATTTATAGGATTCAACAGGGAATAATGAAAATGTATTTTAAATCCGCCTCTCACAAATAATTATTTTAAAAAATTTATCCAAGGGAAAATCAACAACAAAAGGTAAAAATAAACAAAATAATATGCCACAACTAATGTTTATTTTTACTACTAATTTACTAAAAATAAAATAAGCTATGGGAGAAACCGAGATGTGTGATTGGAAGTAGGTCTACACATCTTTGGAAGTATTTTGGAAGTACTTGGACACATTTGGAAGTACTTGGAAATATTTGGAAGTACTTGGAAATATTTGGAAGTACTTGGAAATATTTGGAAGTACTTGGAAATATTTGAAAGTACTTGGAAATATTTAGAAGTACTTGAAAATATTTGGAAGTACAAGTGGAAGTAGGTGTACAGCATATTAGTTCGCGGTTCACCCCTCGGGAGAAACTAAACATATTAATAATAATCAATATGAAGACTGATATTGCATGTCTTCGGTCAGTTTATTGTACTCTAGCACATAAGATGTTACAGCAAGAGTCATAATAATCATTCAGATGTTAATTTGTTATTATAGATCTGAACTTTGTTTAAAAAAATTTAATTGTCGAAAAGCCAATTTTACAAAGGTAGGTTGATACAAAGCAGGAGTTTAACCTTTAAAAAGTTTCCTTTACAAGTGGATATTTTCTCTCATCCACAAGTGTCCAAAAGTCAGTTTGGAATTGATACTCATGTTTTTAATTGAAGGTCAGATTGAAAATCAGTTATATACATTTCTAAAAGTAGAAGGTTAAAAAAAGTATGTAGCTATAAGATAAGTAGATTTTGAGAAAAATTATTATTTGAAGCCGAAATATAGTAAAACCATCGGTACTGGGATAAAAAAAGGTGGGATGGGGTCGAAAAAAATTGTTCATATGGTATTGGTGTCCCCTACCATTTATAAAAAAAATTTATGAATTAAAAAAAAATGAAATATCTATTACTATTATTTTAATTTTTTATTAAAAAAAAAAATATATACATATATACATGCATGGGGGGGGGGGGGGCATGCCCAGACCCCTTAGGATCGAAGAAAAAATTCTATATCAGCCCTGATTTCCGGTCCAGGCTTCACTAAATTAATGTTACTACCGTATAATTTTTTGTATTTAAGCACTACTGTATTAGTGTAGGGGAGACTGGGGCAATTTTTCCAACTTTTTATAATTTTTTTTTTTTTTAAGTAAACAGGATATCATTGCATTCCCTATACCTTTATCTACAAACTAGCACAATTAATATAAAAAGAAGTAAATATAGTTTTTGACAGCAAATGGTTAAGTCAGATCATGTGAAGTTGGAAAATGTGTCCCGTATGCGAGGCAAGTTTTCCAGTATACTAAAAATGTACGTGGGTAAAATTTTCCACCTATACTTTAAATGGTAAAATACAGGTAATAAATCTTGTTTGTTAATTAATATGTATTTTTTATTGTAAAATAAAAAGGCATAATAATAGAAAATGCACCGTATGCTCTTGGAAAACTTGTCCCGTCGCCATTTTGGAACTTTAACACTACCCACACGTAGTAGCGGTGTAAGTTATTTGCAAAACACAGTTTTGTGTATAGTTATGTTTATACAGTTTAGTAAACATTTGAATTCTAGGATCAAATTGTTTAATTAATCGATTATAATATTTTCTTATTAGTATGTTGTATTATTCTAAAAACTTATATATTTGGGGAGATTTATTTCGATAATTTCCTGTGGAAGCAAAATAATGTCAAACGTATACCATGTTTTAATATGCATTGAATCTGAAAAGTGTATAATCCATCAATCGATTGGGTATGTACGAAGTATGAGTATCGTATGTATATATATATTGAAGTACGC
Source organism: Forficula auricularia (assembly GCA_024734495.1). Classification (NCBI taxonomy): domain Eukaryota; kingdom Metazoa; phylum Arthropoda; class Insecta; order Dermaptera; family Forficulidae; genus Forficula; species Forficula auricularia. The sequence continues at coordinate 3,046,024 of JALMQS010000162.1, forward strand.
ATAGTAGGTACTAATTCGATTTTATTATTTTTAAAGTGAATATGCAAAAAAAAAACATTATAAGTTAGTTTATTTATTTTATTGCTTAGTGAAGTTAATTTAGTATAATCAATTTTGAATTATTAAAATTTTAAGAGTTATTTTATATAATTGTATAATATCAACGCGAAAAAATAATCAAAAATTAAATGTGACTTACCCATTGTGATGAAAATAGGGTCTTCAGGTCTCACTATGCAAATGCCGCCACGTCTCTGAAAGAAAAAAAATACAGTTTATTAATATAAAATTAAGGTTTTTGTACATTGCTCCAAATTGCCCCAAATTTTGGATGTAGGTAAGGGTACACGTTTCAAGCAAAGTTATGAAAGAAAACCCCCTCAATTTTTGGACCCTAGCCCTGGAGCCTGAAGGCGGGTGTTGCAGGTAGTTAACTAAATTTTTAAAGAATGAATAATTAACAATATTTTTTTCATATTTAAATTAGTGATAATAGAAATTCACAAGGGGATGAATACAATCCTTTTGACATGTAATAAAAATTATACTCCTACATAATAATTCGTATTGAGTAAAAGTCTTTCTCGTGATTTTTTTGCTGAAATCTTATTTTAGTACTATGTGCAAGTCAACCTTTTATAGAAAAAATGTCATTAATTTTGCTGATTTGATACTTCAGAGGGTGATCATAATGAGTTGTTTATCGAAAGTATAGGCTGGAACGCCCTAAATTGCACGTTTTTAAATTTAAAATATCATAAGAATGTACGACATTTTGACATCTTTTAAGGAGTTATTTTTAAGTGTTGACTTCAGCTTATTAATATACTTCCCACACAGCACCAGAAAAAGGTGTCCAAATTCCGTGCATTCTGATGGGATTTTCAATTTAAAAGTGAGCAATCCAGATGGTTTCATTAATTTAATTTTATATATATATTTCACAATATATATTTTTTCGATTATTATATCACGGATTTTAGACAATAGTTTTTTATAAAATTCAGAACTTTATCAAGTACTGAATTACTCAAAACGATTAATTATTATTATAATGGACATGAATCAACTAAATTATTATATATAAATAAAAATAGATAATGAAGTAGCGTTTGAAATGAATGGAGCTTCTAGCAAGAAGTAGGTAATATATTGAAAAATCCACGACCATTAAATAATTATTTAGTCCAAAACACTGATAGATAGACATTAATAAAATATTTGATTTATAAATTTGTTAAATAATCATTTTTAAGTAAAATTATAGGAGAAAAAAAATGTTTATTTAAAGGCTCTATCTAACCCCTCGATTCCAAGCAGAGGAATCGGAGATTTTTCCTATATAAAAAAATAAATCTTTTATTTACTTTTTTTTTCTTATTTTGCAATCTCGGAAGAATTTCAATTTAATTCTTGATGGGGTTGCTAAGTGTTTGATTTGGTTTAAAGGCAACTGGAAAACTTGATTTTCAAAGAATTTTTCATTTAGATCGATAAGTGGTCAATAAAAACTAATCGAATTTTTTTAAGTACTTAAAGAAAGATTTGGGCTTTTTTTAAATAATAAAAAAAATCTATTTTTTAAAATGTAATTATTTTATTAATTAATGGAAAGTACTAGAGTTTGTATAATCTATTAGAATTGTATCGCAAAATGATTATACAAATATTTATTTTAGAGCGGTATATCCTTTTATACCTTAAAATGTTAAAATGATTATTAATATAGATGAAAAATATTCTGGTGAATTTAGTGAACATCACACGACTTTCATTTGGCATTGGGGTTATTTAAGGGGGAAGCAAATACCATATTTTGTTCTTATTGGAGAATAGAAATTGTTGCACTGGTAACTTTCTTCCTAAATCTATAGATTTATAGATTAATTTCAGGAAGGTGAATTTATAATTGATATCATTATTAATTCTAAATAACTCAAAGAGGTGTGACGCTTATAGTAATTTTTCAAATTACCCTATATTGCTAAGAAACTCAGAAAATAAAAGTAATTGGTAATATTTTATTTATGAAAGGTGTAGGTTTGTAGCAGTGGCGGTTGTTGACTTTTCAACCAGGGGATGCTGTCCAAAAAAGTACACTTCATTTTTTTGAAATTTAATTTTAATCTTCACTTCTGTTTTTTTGAATATTTCATCGAATACGGCATCATTTTCGTTATTTTTAAAATTTAATATTAGATTTTTAAAAAATATATTTTGGGACCTTCGGCCCAAACGGAAACGGATACTGTTTTGTGTGAGTGAGGGTAGGAGTCAGAAATTAAATCTTGTGACTTAAACTCCACAGTCATTGAGATGGAAATCGACCATCTTCCACAATGAGGCAGCCTGTCTTATAAGAAAATCTTAAATTTCTCCTAATTCTATTGCTATAAGTGCTATGACTTGTCTAGAGCACTCTTAGTTATTTCCCATCATATATATTGAGAGTTCAGAGGCCAATTATTATTAAAAAAAAAAAAAATATTGAGAGTTGTCAGAAATGGATTATTCCAAAAATTCTCGAATCATCTTTATTTATTCCTTTTATGTATTATTACTATTTTAATAGTTCCTCCGCGAGAACAATTTTTATCCTACTAAAACTCGTTAGAACTTGTCTTTAACATGCTTGAACTTGAAGATAAACCTTCTATCCGCACTATTTTCAAAAAAAGCATTGATTTTATTGCTCCTTGAAACTATGCAACAATTTTATTTGCTTTCGAGAACTAATATACTTTGCAAAACAAATGTTTTTTATAGAAATATTTGGAATAAAGGATAATAATTTGCAAATTTAAAGATCCTCCTGAAATTTTGAACTCGACTTTATATATTTATGAAAATATTTTAAATGTTTGAAATTTTAGGGATGCAGTTTATTATCACATTCACACTTGTATGCAGAATTTCACCTCATTATATACAAATATTCAATAGACTTAAATAAAACATTTATATGATTTTGATTTTCTTTATTATCTCTAATAAAATCATTTTGGAACCAGAATGAATTTTCTACGACATTCCCGTATGGAAATAAATAGATTTTCGAAATATGTTGTTTATATATTTATTGAAAATATATTAAAAATATAAAATTTTTGTGTTAAATTTATATAAAGTTTATGTTTTCTATATATTCTTAAAATATAATTATTTTTATGTTGCTCTAATATAAACTTTATATAAATTTAACACAAAAATTTTATATTTTTAATATATTTATTTATATTTTGAAAAAATATATAAAAAACATATTTCGAAAATTTATTTATTTCCATACGGGTTACCATCTTGAGTTATTGTAGGTGTTAGGATTCTGATAGACACACAGACAGACTGAAGAAAATAGTGCTTGAAAGTTATTTTTCTCCGAGTTTTAGACATTTCTAAATAAGAAAAGTAAAAAAATGCAAAGTTTTAGAGGAAAATAAATAGCTTTAGTACGCTCAGCAGGCAGGCGAAAATCTCTTTTTCTCATGTTAAACACAAATCAAAAAAATTATAAATTAAATTGTTTGTTTTTAGGTAAGAGCTTCAGGAAGCTGAAATATAGCAGTAAGATCAGATTAGATCATGAATTTATATTGACTCGAAATAGCCTTTTTGAAAAAAAAAATCAAAATAAATACATAAATTTTAAACAAATTTAATATATTAACTAAATTTATGTGTGTCTTTATGTAAATAATTGTAGAAGCCAGAATACATTCGGATGAATTTGTAATATATGCATGATTTCATGAATTAGAGTCTCTGTCGTGAAAATTGGCTATGCTACACTTTCAGTAAGCTCAAGAACAAACTTTTAAGATAATTTAAAATTTATATTATAGTTTCAGAGTTAGTTAGGCAGGGGTATTGCTTCTAATAATGAAAATTAAATACTGTATTGTTGTATTCTAATTTATAAGGTATTGGATGTTTCGAAATTATTATTACTTAATATCTGACTAAAATTACCTGCAATCGATTCGCGAGTGAATCAAATGTAGGAAACTCATGATTGGATGTTTCGTTTTAAAGCTGTAATAAAAAATAAAATTTTGAGATAACTGCTCTAAACAGTTGGAAATTAACTTAGAAACATTGTGGTTAAATAAACTATATAAATCTAACCAAACCAAATTTAAAATTTAGTCTTGACTTTAATTTATTTTAATTCTTAAGATTTACACTGATTTATTCATAATCTGAACACAGAATAAATATATCTGCTAGATTCGCTAGTTTGCCATAACATACAAGCTTCACTTATTTAAAACGGGAGTATTCAATTTAAATAAAATGAAAGATGGGAGAGATTATTCAAAGAAAACGCATAAATCTTTCTGAAGAGGTGAAGTACAGTCTCGATAATGGGAACGAGAATATAAATATACTGAGTTTGCTTAGAAGATCGCTCAATAAAATAATCATCGAGGTTCATTTATACAAAATGAGACCTAACATGAACATGGAAAGGAAATGTAGAAGTATTTTGGAATAAAATTAATATACAGTTGTTGAAGATTAATCATTGTTTAGTTTGAATTATGATCTGACACACTATGGTTAATCGAACACTATGTTGGAATAGATGATTTAGAGTAATGTAATTCTATATTTGCTACAATATTATAATATTTCTCTTGACAATATCAGTGCACAGTATATATGCCTCGTACATATCAATCAATCAACATAATTAGAAGAGTAATCATTTAATAAAATCGTGAATAAAAGAATAATGAACTCAATATAAAGAAATGAGTAGAAAGTAGTATAAATGTTCAAATCAATAGAGTACATAGACATATTAAATAAATCTTCTTTCAAAAGTGTTTAGATAAACTCTCATATCCCCTTTAAAATAGTCTACCAATCTTACGCACGCTTACTCTAATTCTAATATAATCAATTTTTTAATAGTAAAAACCACTTTTCTATCTAAAGGTGTGACACAGAGGGTTCAGAAGCTTTTTCAAAGAAGAGTACCTATATAAATTCAAAAATAGCTACCTAGAATTGTTTATTTTTAAATTTTCTTTACATTATTTAAATATGTTTCAGCAAGAACTTACACCATTCCCCCTTAATAAAATTAAATCAACTGGTCTGTTCACCACACGACTTTCACATTTTCATTTATTTGAAATCATCGCGACACTACCAATATACACCCCCTTCCTTTATTTCTTTTTTTTTTTATTTTCTCAAAGAAGGCTCTAACAATTTTTTTTTTTTAAATTAGTGTATTTATCAAGTGAGTTAATAGTTGTGTCAAATTTTTAATCCGATTGAAATAAAGGAAGGGTGTGTAAAGTAGGAGTGTCGCGGCGCTCGGGTTAAAAATTTGACACATCCATTAACTCATGACACTTGATAAATACACTAATTAAAAAAAAAATCGTTAGTGACGTTTTTGAGAAAATCAAAAAAAAAAGAAGAATCTTTCATGTAAATGTCCACTTACAGTTTTCCGATTTCAACTAAAAGTTTGCTGTACTCCTTCTAGCCCGAGGGGTGAACTGCGATTGGAATTAGGTGTACACCGTCTTTGGAATTATTTGGAATTACTTTGGAATTTATTAGAAAATCTATTGTCATCTATTGTCTTCTAATTGTAAATGAAAGTGGAAGTGGAAGTAGGTGTACACGATTTTAGGTCGCGGTTCACCCTTCGTTCTAGCCTATATCGAGCTTAAGTTTCGAATTTCGTAGCTCTGAGCCATATAGTTTCGAAACGTAGGGGGGTACATACGTACATACATACGTACGCACTGAATGGATTTTTGGCCCCTTTTTGGCCTCTGGGGACCACAATATTCGGTTTTACGTCCCAAATCCGGTTTCCAACTATTAAGGGCATAAATTCCTTCCACCTAGAAGTTACAAAATGAAATTAACTTTTTCCATCTCTGAGATAAAACCTCTCAAAGAGTGAGGACCCAGACAGGGCATCACAATACTTCCACATTATATTCTATGAATAAAAATGTTAAAGTAAAAATACCTACATATGCCGACAGTAATAGAGCTAGAATTTATTGTAAAAATCATGAGAGTGTCCCCTACTGAATCCAAGATGCTAGAATAATTTTTATTACATGACAGAAGGGTTGTTTTCATTCCCAAGTGCCAACAATGCAATGGTCTTCGAGTTTTGAAGAAATAAAAATTCGAAACACTCACCAGTTTCTATATAATCTAGACGTAATGAAAGGCTATGTTTAAATTTAGAATCACTAGAGCTCAATATTTTGCAAATTAACCTTTAAATTTTTGACTGAATTATTTTAGCGTGAAATATATTATATAAGTTGACAGAGAGTCAGCCATCTGCTCGAATTGCTTTTTGACACTCGAGTTCAATTCCCGGGGAAGTGATTACATACTGATATATGTATAATAAAAATTACCCATAACATCTCGGAAATAGTAGAAAAAATTCTCGAGATTTTTCCATTAAAAACTAACTCTATTACTGTCGACAAATTAAGTTTTAAATATGAATCTATTTTTGAGATAAAAATAGAAAATAAAAACATTAAAATAAATTTATATAGATTGATCATTGTTCTAAACAGAAAAAAGAAAAATAATTACAATTGGTTTTATTCCTAAATATGTGCAGATTTGTTGTATATTAATGTTAATAATATTCATTGAGGTATGTAAGATGTAATATTGCTTGTTAGTTTAATCATAGAAAATAGAAAGGATGTGACTTGTTGATTTCTCTGTAACTCTGTTTTTTGTGTATTTTTTAGAAGCCTGATGAAGCCAGAATAAAGCTGGCGAAACGTCGCAAAAATCAATGACAATTTTTTAATTTACACCTTAAAAACCTGTCCAAGTTCCTGCGAACTTACTTAATTAATTAAAATAAATTTTTAATAACTTTTCAAAAGTTTCTCAGTAAAGATGAATCAGGATCTTAAAGTCCAAGAGCTGGTGACACATTTTTGAGTACGGATTTGACCCAACTAGAAATAATGCGTAATAGTACCGTCTATGATAGTTTAGAATATATTATGTTTATAATTGACTATAAATTATAATTTTTATAATTTCATTGTGGGTCAAAAATATTTTTTAACACATATGTATTTTTTACCGCACTCACACCATGCGCAGTACCTGGTCCACCTGCTACAGTCAGCCAGACTGGCCATTCCCTGTACAACTATCATAGACGGTACTATTACGCATTATTTCTAGTTGGGTCAAATCCGTACTCAAAAATGTGTCACCAGCTCTTGGACTATTAACATTATTTTCCTCTGATTATTTTGGAAAAAGAAATCATGTATCTGAGTTGAGGCCGGTGTAGATTTTATATGGAGGCAGATCTTACTTTTATATTTAACCATAAAACCAAATATGTAAAAAAATTTAAATTTATAATATGATGGTATAATATCTGTGGCGCAAAAGACCATGCAGTCGAGGCGGCCTTTTAAATTGTAATAATAATAATAGTTGGGGGTGACTGAGCAACTGATTTGTTCAAGTATTTTATTTCCTCTCACCCCGCCGGCATAGGTAAAACAAAATTGAAATGCTTTTCTAATAAACATAAATCAGACACAGCTAGGTAGTAAGTAATATATAAGAATATGGTTCAAAAAGAAAACCAAAAGAAAAAATTAACTGTCATATGTATATGTGTGTGGGAAGGGGAGGTTTGAACCCCCTGAACCCCCCCTACCTAATTTCCTGGTTGTGGCATTTAATCATTGTTGTTGATGATCCAGACAATATCGAAACCCATAAGCCAATAAATTAAAAAATTTCTGGAAGTTTTTTCCCCCGAATTTTTTATTATGAGTTTCAGTAAAAACCTTATTTGAGGTTTTAAAGAGGGTTTTGAAAAAAAGCATAATCCTACATCTAGGGTTTTGTGAAAGGAGCTCATCTCGGTTTCAAATTTATTTTTTTAATTTTTAAAAGTTCAATTCAACCCCTTTGATGGAGTACATGATTTTTTTTTATCAGTCAGGACGTTTATGTCTACAGTGTCTCAATTTGATTGTTTTTTCGTCTTTAATAATTGGATTATCTGAGAGAGATAAACTATAACATGCCAAATTTTAAGTTTCTAGTTTTAATAGTTTTGAAGCTGTTGATATATATAAAAAGCAATTAATAATATTAGATTAGTAAGGAATTTTTAGTATATGGTAAAAACTTCGATGGTGACAGCAAAGAAGTTAAGATGAGATCGTAATAATGGTTTTCAAAATTTAGTATTATTTTCTGTTAAATATATTTAAATCAGCAAATGAATTATTGAAAATTCGGTAATTTACATATATTAACACTAATTTTCAAATACACTAGGAATCATTTATGAAATAATTTAAATATGTCTTTATTTAACACTGATAGTATCATAAATCAAAATGTTTTTATTGGTTTTGGAATAAGTATTATTTCGAACAATTAGACCCTTTAGTAAAGTCATATTTCTAATTTAATAATATTATCTGAATTCAACTATTAAGTAGGGAAGTGAAAATTCCAAACTGCTCTAATGTAATTTTTGGATCGTTTGAGTCTATTTTTTCGATAGCAATTTAGAGATGCCATATACCGTATATATTTCCCTGATTTGACAATTAATGAGTGTCTAGTTACAAATCTATTTATAGCTTGATCCTCAAAGGACTCTCATGTGCAATAGGGTCAGCATGACAAGACCTCGTAAGTCGTGGTCAACTGGTATGTAACATGACCGATTAGAGCAACCTCGAGTTCATTTACTTCATTAATCCTGGCCATGTGGATCGAATTAGCACAAATTGTAAGAGGAAATTGTAAAAATGCGCCCCGTCTAGATATAGTATTTTTCGTATTTATAGGTAAATTGATAACTTTATTCAAATTTGAAAGGTCTCTCACCACGGTCTCATTCTGCATTGCCTCTTGGGATTCAAAGAATGTGCCAAACTACCTTAGCGCTTGTAACAGCTTCGGAAGCAGGGACTCAAAAGTTGAAATTCTCATAAAGATAAATCATTCTCTGCTAGATGTAAATAAACATAACAATGACATCGTTTTGTTATGTGACCAGCTTGCTATAACATCAAAACGAATTAATCTATATGCATTCGGGTATGGAAACCCATGAGAATAACAGATTAATTATTTATAATTAAAAAGACTGATGATGAAGGTTAAACCTTAGAAACTATAGCCCATAACAAATAAATTATAAACTATAGCCTATAACAAATAAATTATAAACTATAGTCTATAACAAATAAATTATAAACTATAGTCTATAACAAATAAATTATAAACTTTAGTCTATAACAAATAAATTATATGTATTCAAATCCATATACGTATATAAGTAGGTATTCGTTATAAATATGTATAATATGTTTATTTGCATCAAGCAGAGGACGGCTTAATTGATATCCCTTTATGAATCAACAAATCTACTACTCTCGGCAAAACATTTTTTTTTTCAATTTCGTTGTAATTTTAAAAGGAAATTGTAATTTCAATCTGGTGTTTTTACCTTTAAAAGCAATTTCTACATAAGTACTCATAAGATTTAAAATTCAAGAGTAATATTCTTTAAGAAACATAAATTTTAAAATATGAATTAAAACAAAACACATCATTATTATTTTTATTAAACATCAAAGGTATCGCTATTATAATTCCATATTTTAGTAAATAAAACTACCATTACAATATATAGTTTGAATAAGTAATGTTTCCATAAATAGAAACATTAATTTTATAGAAGCCATTCTCATTTAAATCACCAATATTCGAGAATATTTATTTTAAAAAATGGCAGTAACGAAAACTCTAAAATAATTTCAAAATTAATTAAACATTAAATTTAATGTTAATTGTACCTGTAATGTTTGCCATTTTCTAATGGACCTATGTAGGGAAAAGTGGCAGGAGATAAATTATAATACTATACACGTATTGTATAGACTATAGAAGATATATATACCATTTAATAAAATAATATTTATAATGTGATTTATATATACATATACCATATATATATGAATAGTAATAAAATATAATAGAGTCAAAGTCTGATTAAACTATAAAAATATTTTTCATTTTAATTTTTTTCATTTTGTTTATTATAATGATGCAAGAGAACTACTAAAGGGCATTTGTGCCTGCCTCTGTATGTACCTATCTATGTACCTATGTCCGTCCCCCCAGGAGGCGGGAGGTGGGGTTGGGAGGTACTAAAGCGCATTTGTGCCTGCCTCTGTAAGTACCTACCTATGTCCATCCCCCAACCAACAAAAACAGTCGTCATGGTTACCAAATTAAATGAAATTATCTATCTATAAAAAATTAAGGTTTTGTCTGTACATTGGGGTGGTGGTGTAGGTGGGGGTGCTGGGTGGATCTTGGGTAAGGACCTAGCTGTAGTTCGGAAGGTGGGGGTCCAGGGGTCGTCATGGTTACTAATTTAAATGAAATTATCTATATATATAAAATTAAGTTTTTGTTTGTACATTGGGGTGGTGGGGTGGGTGGGGTGCTGAGTAGGTTTCGGGGTGGGGGTCCAGGGGGCGAGGCCCTTGGCTAGCAAGAGGGCCGCCAAAGGGAGGCCTTGCAGGTAGTATTTAAATAAAGTAAAGAAAATTTTAAAAAATTTAAGAAACTTTTAAAATTTAAAATTCTAGATAGGTTTTAAAACCCTTTTTTAATCTTAAATTTATATTAAAAAAAAATATTTTTGTTTACTTTAACCCTTCTCTCCCTCACTACACCTCCCCCTTCTCTTATTGTAAAAGTTAAGGAATTTTACTTCTAGAGCATTTTATATTTTTGTACTCAGTTTTCTCTGTGAACTCCTGTGAACTCCTTAAGATGGGCTCATACTCATAAATATTCATTAATAGAGTTATGCTAAAAAAGAATCTTGTCTTTTATTTTTTTTGTGAAACCTACCTAGAATTTTATATTTTTAAATTTTAAGTTTCTTATATTTTTTAAAATGTTCTTTACTTTATCTAACAAATATTAACCAGGTTTAATTATCTTAAAGATTATTTCGTGTCAGCTAATCGTTAGTTTATGCATTTTTAGTCTTCTGGGGCCCAAGATGTATTGATGTATTCAAAATTTGGTTGAGTTTGGTCCAAGGGCTTAGATTTTCATTTTTTGACCCTCCCCTCATTTTGGGCGGCTAGTTTTTGAATTTATAGTTTTCTGGGACCCACATAACAGAGTTTTTTCTTCTTTTTTTTTTAATTTTAATATATGAAATTTTATAGGAAAAAGTTTGTGAAATTTAACAAAATCAAAATTCCATTTGAAGGATTTTAAATTGGAATTTAATATAAAAGTTTGACCCCTAAGAAATTTAGTAAGTGTTTAAAAATTTCTTAAAAAGAGGCAATAGAAGTCCAAATGAAAATAGGGTTTATATAAAAAATATTTTAAACAGTGCTGAGCCTTCCAGACGAATTGTTTGTGGCACACAGTGAGGATTCCTAAAGGGGCCTGGACATGCAACCTTCTTACCTCCTAATTTATTACAACACAGTCAGAATGTTTGATGATAATTTACAAAAACTTAACAAGTATTATAGTAATAATATTTCTTCATGGATCACGATAGCTTTCCTAAAAAAGTATTCGAAAAACTTTCTTTTCTGCTTTCATGCTTGTGAAAGTAAAGTATTAGATGCGCAATTTAGAACTTTCTGGTTTATTCCAATGGGATAAAATTAGAGTGAGCGAAACATAAACTGAGAACTATTAATCTAATTAATTTTCTTCTACCCAGCGTGGCTTACTCGCTTTGAGCATCGAGTGGTTATTATGGAGAGTAGTCTAAAATCTTAAGAATATCGTAAGAAAGTAGAAGCAAAGAAATTGTGCATTGGGGTGGCTTTCCGTTTACTCCTCCCGAGTAATTGAATTTAGTCAAAAATTTACATTTTTTGTTTATTCGTGTTTTTAGATATGTCTGAAACGTGAGAAAAAATCGATTGTAAATGATCATTTACAAGCATTTTTTTTTGTTTAAAATTTACAGACTGAATCGGATTGAGCACTGTTAATATCTTCTTCAATAGAAATTAAATTCTTTAATAGGGGGTCAGGTTGGTCGAGTGGATAACGTACATGCCTTCTAATCAAGCTAGCGCGGATTCAAGCCCGACTCGCTGCAATCCGACTTTAATCTGATCACTACATAATTGAGAAAAAATTAATTAATATAGTGTCGTAAAATGGCTAATGGTTAATACCTAGAAACCCCAAAAAAATATTTAGTAAATAAATGTATTCAATAAGATCTACTAAATTCACTTCATTTTTATAAAAATTAATAAACCCCTTGGCACGCTTTTCTTAACGTTTATATCGATGATAAATTTGAATTGTGATATAATTGCAGGTATACTTTAATATAGATATAGAAATAATAAATTTTTTAAATTCCACATTATTTTTTATATAATATTCTAATGAGATTACGGAGGGTGGGTGAGTGGATTTCCCCTTTTCCGTTTGATGGTCCTTTCAATGTGGTTTGTGTTAATATAGGTAAGACACTCTGGACATTGAGTATTGGTATAAATGATAACAAGGTTAAATATTTTTGATAACAAATATTTTAATAAAGAATTATTTGTTTATATATGGAACAATGTATGGGGGGATGGGGTGCACGGTGGCCAGCAGGTGACTAAAGGAATTCCCATACTCAGAGAGACGACCCAAAAGGATTGGTTCCGGGAAGCTTGGGGCTGCGCACCGCTCCAAACACACCCAATCTTCATAAGGTTCCGATATCGTGTCTGCCCGAGGTTGGCGCTCTGCTAGCTGCTACCGCAGTTGTGGGAGAATAACTTTAGGTTGGGCTGGGCTAGGCCAATATATCATTACAATATTTTTAATTAGTGACCGGCCGAAGTTTCGGTTTCGGTTTCGGCTTGTTTCGGCCAAAAATCGGCCAAACCTTCGGCCTCGCCGAAACTCAGTGTTCATGTAATGTAGCGCGTCGTTCGGGTACTTGTCGTAAAAATTATTGTAATCATTGTTGAGACTGATAATTAGGTAATTATTTTATTTACTAGTGCAACACAAGAACTCACTGAATAATAGATTAGTCTTAAGAATATTGTGAACACAATTAAAATACTCATTTAGTGAGTCTATACATTATATCTAAGTGTTGAATTGATAATGTAACATAAATAAATATTTTTGTTACATACTTCAATTACTGTTCTTCAATTTATTAACACGAGTTACCTCGTTGTATATGTGTAAAAAATATACTAGATTTCAGTATATAATACAAATTTTTATAAGTCTAAATAAATTTAGGTTTCGGCCGAAACTGAGAACCAGGTTCGATTTCGGTTTCGGCTGAAAATCCTGTTTCGGTCAGACACTATTTTTAACAAAAAAAATTCTTCTCTTGAATAGGCCCTTCCGACATCCGTGGGCCCTGGTGCCTTGCACCCTCTGGACCTTCCTTTGGCCGGCCCTGCCGACGGGGTTAGTTATGTACTATATCTTTTGATAATAGTTTCCAGGATGCAACCGCTTGGCTGATGAAACACAAGCTGGCGCTAAATATGAAAATTACAGTCCCGTTTAATATATGCTTGGATGAAGATGTTGAATTAATAATAGTGTTTGGTCGATGAAACAAAGAATGGGAAAGAGAGGGGCAGAAGAATGATTTAATGATAATGACTTCAAATGAATCAAGTTTGATGACATTGTTACAAAGATCTAAAATGGCGTTGGAGGAAAAGATTGGCAATGGGTGCCATGCAGAATAAAAACGACTTCATTTGCCATCGCGAATGTTTAATCAGAGGCCATGTCATTCATTCGACAGTAAGGAAAATGAAAGTCGTCTCCACAATATTAGTAGAGCTGGAAACAGTACTTCTTGTACAAGTGCTAGAATTGTTTTCCCCATGACATAAGCTTGTTAGGAACGATTAGACGTCAAACTGATTGTTTGATATTTCCTGGACATAAGGAACGGAAAAATTCGAATCAAATCAAAATGATACTAAATGATAATTTAGTATTTTGAAGAATATATTTAATATCTTAATTTACGGTGTTGCTGAGGATTCTTAAGGTGTTAAATAAAAGGCTTATTTTTCAGACGTTTTTTTTTAAATAATTTAAATCCAAATATTTCGGAAATTTTCACAATATTCCTTCTTCAGTGGACCAAAAATCACTGTATTTGCTCAGTCTTCAAAATTCGAACACAGGACCAAAGAGACATTTCATAGTGTGTCATTTCTAATTCTGCCCTCAAAAAACTTTACCAATAACAATTTTTAATTTCTTTTTTGATGTTTTAACAGACAAGTCAATTAGGCAAATGGTTAATGGTAGAGTTTTTTGAGGCAGAATTAAAATGACACACTATGAAATGTCTCTTTGGCCCTGTGTTCGAATTTTGAAGATTGAGCAAATACGGTGATTTTTGGTTGAGGTCCACTGAAAAACGAATATTGTGAAAATTACCGAAATATTTGGATTAATTAAAAAACTTCCATTTAAATTATTTTAAAAAAAACTGCTGACACATAAGCCTTTTATTTAATATATTTAATGATCATTCTTTGTAGTTCTTTCTATAATTTCTAGTGATATTATTATAAAAAAAATAATAAACACATTTTTCAGTTCAATTACTGCACCCCCGAAATCAATTAAAATATATTAAAAGTATTTACTTTTGAAAACGGAATCATAGAATTTATAATGTGCGGAATAACCCCAATCTCCCTCTGCTCCGGATCATGGTCTTGATTGGTAGAATATCAACCATGTTAACTAAATGATTTGAAACTAAGTCAAATTCAGAGATTTAATTAAGAGATGGGAATGAAAGAGGTTTTAATGCCTTTTATTAAGATTATAAAGGGAATTGTATTTTTACAAAAGTTGAATTTTATAATTATCTAAACAGTGAATTTGCAAAAAGAAAGCCTTTGTGAAAAAAAATAAATACTTCCAAAGTAAATTCATTTAAAAATTAAATTTTAATTTAAAGGAGAGAGCTGATTGATAAAGGGATGCGAAAAGAGGCAGGGCGTAATTAAAAGGTTAGGTCAAAGAGGGGAACAAAGCAAACCCCTGACCTTTCTGTCTGAAGTACTTGCCTTATAGGATTAGAGGGAAATACGTGGAAAGAGATTGAAATGAAAACAGTATCAAAAGCAAATGGAATATAGGACGGGAAAATGAAATCATTTTGAATGAATAAAATTTATTAGAATTTCGGAGATAAATTTAGCCAAGATGGGGATTTATTCATTTATCCTTATATTTACGTGAACTGGTTACTTGAAGACAATTTTTTATTTTTAAATATGGTTTCTGATTAAATTTGTTTGAGAATTTAAGGGAAAAAGTGGCGAGTTTTCTTGCTTGGAAAGAAATCCAATCAATTTTCGAACCGGAGATATAATTTTAAGTCAGCCTTTAGATTAGGACTACAAAAAAACGATAAGAGCGGCGATAAAAGCAGCGACCAATGGTGTTAAAGATAGATTTTTTAAAGAACCTAGATCGAGATATACCTATGTGTTCTTGGAAAATAATGTATTTTGTAGGTAGTGATGAGGCATTCCACTCCAAATCGGACGGTTTGAAAAATTTAAAATTTTTTGACATTTTTAGTACATCAAAAAACTTTTCCTGGTAAATTTTGAAATTTTTTTGATCACCGGTTTATTTCGGTTTTTCTCTCATAACTTTTTCATAAAATGGTCCAAGTTCAATTATAATCATTATTATTTTTAATTTTTTTGAAATTTTTGTTTTTTTACATACTTACTTACTTTTAGAAAAAAAAATAGAAAAAAATTATTTAAAGTGTGTTTATATGCCATTTTTGGGTTTGAAAATTTTAATCTTGTTTTTGGAACTGTATGTACTCTTCGACCTTTTTGACAATTATTTATTTTAAACTTCTATTCATACTACAAATCTTAAGTCCGGGTTAATAGTGGTCCTATAATAATTACTATTCTTTTTTTTTTTGATTTTTGAAAATTTCGAAAAAATTTTATTCGCTATTAACCATAATTAAAACCACTTTTTGATTTTGAGTTCTCTTTTTTTAGTTATTTTGAATTGATTTTTATCGTTAACAGGTCTTTAAAATAAATAATTAGTATTTTAGTTTGTTGAAAGAAAATCAAAATCGAAAATCGAAAAAAAATAGTAATTATCATAGGACCACTATCAACCCGGTCTTAAAAATTGTAGAATATATAGAAGTTTAAAATAAAAAATTATCAAAAAATCGAAGAGTACATAGGTGCATAAAAAGAAACAAAGAGGTTCTCCTCTGCTTGATGCAAACAAACATACACACATATATATCGAAATTATGTATCTGTATATATATATTATTATTATCATTTCCGTCCATAATTAGTATTAATTTGAAAGTTTATATTAGGAAAATAAGGACAAGGTTTTTATGTGTGACTTTTTTATTTATCCATCAACGTTTCGTCGACTTTGCCGACCTCTTCAGGGCTTCAAATAGTCATGTCACACATTCGTCTAAATTTTCTTATTACCTTCGAAGTTGAGATTTCTGTATGTAAGGATAAAACGGAGAAAAAAAAAATATTCTATTCTAGTTTAAAAAAACAGGGTTGCCTTATTCTATATATATGTGATTTCTGTTTTATATTAATGAAATTGTTAATATAAAAAGAAAAGAAAGAAAAATTGTGTTTTTTGTGAATGTGCCAAATATCTTTTTGAAAATTGTATTCTGATGGCCTTCAATGGTAACGAAGGTAATACGAAAATTTAGACGAACGTGTGACATGACTATTTGAAGCCCTGAAGAAGTCGGCAAAGTCGACGAAACGTTGGTGGATAAATAAAAAAGTCACACATAAAAAACTTGTCCTTATTTTCCTAACAATATATACTTTCAAATGTATATATATATATATATATATATATATTATTTATTTGTTTGAGA